>PVIR01042360.1:0-12263 GCA_004026965.1 Petromus typicus | reverse complement strand
GGAAGACAGCATTTTATAGGTGGTAAGAAAGATAATAAACTGACACGTAGCTGAACAGGATTTCCGGGTTCATAGATGATCATCTTCTCATGGTGTCCTGGCAGGGAGGAAAAGGCAAGGGAGCTCTTCGTAACGGCAACAGTTCTATTCACGAAGGCTCCAGCCCTCTGACCGGATCATCTACCAAACACTATGGCATTAGGGAATTAGGTTTTACTGTGGTTTGGGTATGATTTGACTGTGTCCCCCACCAGGGCCCCTTTGGTGGCAACTGGATCCTCAGTCTAAGAGGAGGTGGAGGCTTTACAAGGTGGGGCTCAGTTCAAGATACTAGGCCTTTGGGGGTGACACACGGGGGAGGATTAATGTAGTGCTAGTAGGACCTTGGTTCTTGTGAGACTGTGTTGCTATGAAAGAGTTAACCTCAGGCTGGGGTATAGTTCATTGGTTCTGTGCCTGCCTGGCAAGCGCAAAGTCCTGAATTTGATCCCTGGTACATGGGAAAAAGAGTTACTGGGGCCCCTTGATGGCTCTTTGGCTTCCTGTTTTGCCATGTGATCTGTCCTTCTTGCATACACTGCCACCCATATGCTGCTGGCAGCCATGAGATCCATCACTAGATGGAATAAAAGACATGTTCTTCAGCCTCCCCAACTGTGAAATAAATAACCCTTTTTTCTTTATAAAGTATTCAGCCTCAGCTATTTTGTTATAGCAATGGAAACCAGATGAATACAGGTTTCACCCTAAGGAATTTGGGAAAGCATAAGCACATAGCTTACAATACACTGAATGTTAGACCCTCCTTTCACTCTATAAACGTATAGCTTCCAATACACTGGATGCTGGAATCTTCTTTCAGAGTGTCTGAGGCAGCAGTTCTGAGTGGAGTCCAAGACTCTGCATTTCTAACCATTTCCCAGAAACTGCTAATCAAATTGTAGGGATCCTGACCTAGATTGTCCTAGTCATTCAATATTATCTGAAGAAAGTCAAAGCTTAGGAAAGCTCATTCACTCATTTGTGTCCTCAGGGAATATTATTAAAAACCTTCCAGGGCTGGGGATTTAGCTCAGTGGTTCCAGCCCCTGCCTTGCAAGTGCAAAGACCTGGGTTCAATCCCTGGCAACCACATACAACAATGCTAGGTATGGAGACTCATGCCCACCAGCAGTCAGAACCACATATCACGGTGCTGGGTGTGGTGGCTCACGCCTTAATCCCAGCATTTGGGAGACAGAGGCAGGAGTGAGTTCAAGGCTGAGCTCAGGGCAAGCCGGAACTACAAAAGCAAGACCCTGTCTCAAAAAAAAAAAAAAAAAATCCATGTTCCAAGCACAATTTAAGGAGCCACAATATCAGTCATACTGATACAAGGATGATATAAGGACCTCCAAATGATATAAGGGAAATATTTTAACCTCCAACCTGTAGGATGTCTGCTATGAGTTTGTGTTCTCTAAAACTGAAGAATGAATTCTAGGAAAAGTGGAGGTTAAGAGTAGGAAAGATTTATTGAGGAGTAGACAGCACCTACTCAAAACAGACAGGAGGGGACCCAGAAAGTGTGTTGCCCGTGAGCCCACTTTTGTATGTTTTTAGGACCAAAGATCGAACTCAGGCTCTTATGCTTGCAAGTTAGGCATGGTACCACTGAGCTAAATCCCTGGTCCTAGAGACCACCTTTCAAAGAAGTTTTGTATAGCAAAATCATGAGATGGGTATAAAATCACAAGGTAGCCGTGAGGTAGGGCAAACCTTTGGTCAACCAATAAGATTAAAGTATAGTCTCTTAGGTAAAAGTGATCCATCCAGTGGGGAAGCAAGTCACTTAGCAACTGGAAAGAACAAGGGCCATTCCTGGAAAGGATGAGTCAAGAGGCCTTAGTTGCCCTCCTAAAATGACCGATGTCTGTTCAAAATAAATATCAATCACTATCACCCATCCCTTGGGAAGTATGTGGGTGTAGTCATTCCATCTTTACCTTGAAGCCTGGCTTCAAGGAACAGGTCTCCAGCCACAATTGGAATGTGTTCTTAACTTCTGTTCTGTCTTCTTTGAGGGCCTAGCCCTGTCTGTCAGCCTATAATATTGCTAACTATCTTAGTTGTCCATAATAATCCAACAGACATGGTTCCTGCCCCTGTTGTAATAGACTGAGGGTTTCTGAGGTTCCATTCAGTTATTGATAGGGCCAGCACTTGAATTTGTGATTTCTTATTCCTAATCTAGTACCTCTTTCCAGTATGCAACAAGAAACATCAAGACACATGTGAGTTGCTATTAATTGTGCTCTTCAGTGATTTCCAAGGAGATGAACTCAGATATAATGCTCAGGTCTTTCTTTGTAGGTGAATTTGCACTTGGAAATTAGACTAGAGGTTCTACAGGGAGTGAAGATGTGCAAGACCCTCAGTGTTGTGAGGGGCAAAAGCAAAAAGGAAACCTTCTCTGCCGACAGTTCCAGGAAGAGAGAAGTGACTAAGGCCATGTGGAGATGCTGTGATGTGCTACCCAGAGTCCTCTTCAAGTAGATGGGACTTACTCATGCAAGGACTTGGCTATGGGTTGGCAGTCTGGCTGGAGGACCAAGGGGGCATGCTTCTCTTCTAGACAGCAGCTTTGCCCGAGGTCACACCTTTTACCTTTGGTAATTGATGGGGGACCTAACGGTTCTGAAGGCCGGATCAGCTCCAGGTTCTTGAAGGTCATCTGAGCCTTCATTGTGCTGTGTCGCAGCTGGACTTTTTCCTGTCAGCTTTGCTTCCTTCCCCTTGTATACTGAGGACACTCTTTAGAACACTAGTCCATCTCAGAGTCAGGGTTCTAGGGACTCAGGCTGTGAAGAGAGTTCAAGGTGGCCACTGGTGGCCAAGTAATATATACCTGCTCCTTCTCTTTGTGTTGAAAACTTTGGAGAAATTGATACTGCTCATTCAGACTTTTGTGAGACAGTACTTGTGGTGGGCTGGATTGGCCTTCCCCATCTCCTTGATTCATGTCCATTTGGAATCCCAGAAAATTACCTGCTTTGGAAATAGAGTTACTGATGAGGTAGCTAATTAAGGATCTCCAGATGAAATATGAACTTAGGATGGGCTTTTCTATTCCCACCTCCTCCCCAGTACTGAGGAATGAGCCCAGGGCTTTGTGTATCTAGGCAAGTGCCCCATCTCCAGCCCTTTTTAAATTTCTCTTTTATGACCAGACCTTGCTAAGTTGCATAGACTGGCCTTGGAGCTTGCCTCAGCCTCCTAAAGAGCTGGGGTTACAAGCTTGTGCCATGCTGCCTGCCTAAATTTAGTATATGATAAAAAGAGAAGAGACACAAGTCACTGTGGTGGGCAGTTTCGTGAGAACTTATCTCAAAATAAAAAATAAAAATCAAAAATCAAGGGCCGGGGATTTGGCTCAGTGGTTCCGGCGCCCGTCTTGCAAGTGCAAGGACCTGGGTTCGATCCCCAGAAACCACATACCATACTGGGTGTGGAGACTCACACCCAGCAGCAACCAGTACCACATATGACAGTGCCGGGCATGGTGGCTCACACCTGTAATCCAAGCACTCGGGAGGCAGAGGCAGGAGGATTGCTGTGATGTGAGTTGGAGGCTGAGCTCAGGGCCAGCCTGAACCACAAAGCGAGACCCTGTCTCAAAAAACCAAAAATAAATAAATAAATAAATATCAAAGGGCCGAGGATGTAGATCAGAATTAGGCCCTAGTTCATTCTCTAGCATTGAAAAAAAAAAGAAAAAAGAAAAAGGAAAAAGAGAAAGACACTCCCCTACATGTGTTTGTTGAGCTAAACCGAACTGGATGGTAATAAAGGGAAAATCAAAGTTTATTAAAAGTTATTGTGGGGTAACTGCTTGTTTTATTTTCTTTAGACCCTGGGCATGTGAACACTTGCTAATTTTTCTACTTACTAATTATATCTGATTTGACACATGCAACTGTGGAGAGAGCCACATTCACTTTATTTTTAATAACTCTTTAGAAGTCAGTCACTAATGAGGTCCTTGTACTATGTCACTATAATGCATGTCCTAATCATTTAAACTAGATTTGTAATTTTTAAATGTTCCTGGTCTTTTCTGGGGGGAGGATGCTCCTGCCGGTTCTTCAGGAGTCCTCAGTTCTATTTTTAGACATGTTGGTAGGTGGAAAAGAAATGAGTTACAAAGGGGATTTAAACCGGGGAGTTAGCTCAGTGGTTCTGGCACCTGTATTGCAAGCACAAGGACCCGGGTTCGATCCCCGGTAACCACATACAATATTGGGTGTGGAGACTCACCCCAGCAGCAACCAGTACCACACACCACAGTGCTGGGCGTGGTGGCTCACGCCTGTAATCCCAGCAGTCGGGAGGCAGAGGCAGGAGGATTGCTGTGATGTGAGTTTAAGGCTGAGCTCAGAGCCAGCCTGAACTATGTAGTGAAACCCTGTCTCAAAAAACCTAAAAACAAACAAATAAAGGGGATTTAAGAACTCAACACAGCATCAGATGTGAGTGCCTTCGCTCATTTTTGTCTTGTCACTCTATAGCTAAGTTGCTGCTATTGTCTTCAGTTTGGCCTGTCAAGAAGATGGAGCTCATCTTGTCTTTTCATAAATTAGCAATCGCAAGAGAATAAAGTGAATTGATCTCATAAGCTCGGATAATCTTCCAGTCATAGCTGAAGGCCCCAAATTACCTCTGAATCCTCAGGTTAGCACCCTGGATCTACATTGTGAGGAGAAGAGATTGTCAAAGACTAGATATATACATATACATACAGACACACACACACACACACATGCACATACACACACACACACACACACACACACACACACACACACACACACACACACACACACACACACACACACACACTGGTTTCTGAGCTTTTTGCGAATTTTAACAACCCAGAATGTGTTCTAAGATACTAGGCTTATTTGACTCTTCCAACTTCTTCAAACTGAAGTTCAACCCATACAGTTAATTCTCTTTCTTTCTTCTTTTAAACCAATAAATGTATATTTTCTTTTATTAAACATATGTTTTTCTAAATCAACCTATGAAAGAACAAAACATTCTGGACAACTTACTTACAGACAGAGTTGCATCAATAAACTCTCCTGGTTGTTGTTGTTTTTTTTTTTTTTGTATGGAGGATCAAACTCAAGACCTTGCACTTGTGAGGCAGGTGCAGTGCCACTGAGCTACATCCCTGGGCCAATAAATCCTCCTAGGAACTACTACCTCCTGTTTACACTGTTGTGAAGGGGCAGACAAAGGAAACCACCTAAAAAACCACTCTCTCTCCCCAAAATGAATCATAGGAGTTAAAACACTAATCAGTGAGTTTTAAAAAATGACTGTAGCTGGGTGTGGTGGCACACATGTGTAATCCCAGCATTCAGGAGGCAGAGGCAGGAGGATTGCCAGAGTTCAAGGCCAGCCTGGGCTACATAGTGAGTTCAGGACTAGTCTGGACTACAAAGTGAGATCCTGTCTCCAAAAATTTTAAAAAATAAAAAAGATGACTCTAAGCAAATAACATATCTCCAATTGTAATTAAATTGGGGTTAACAAATTAAACACCAGCCACACACTATTTTGTTGAGTGTTCTAAGCCTTTTCATGATTTATAGTCATCTGCTATGCAATGATTGAAGACTTTTGTCCCCTGATTTTCACAACTAGGCCAAAATAAGTTTTGAGCCAATCAGCAAATTCCTTGAGTTCTTTCTTATGCAGAGTGCTCTAATAACCCTGAGCTCTTTCACTGGAGGATTCAGATGAGTGGTTTCTATAACTGAAGAGACTCAAGGAGGACTTATGAATTCCCCTCAAAGTTCTAAGGCCCGAAGAGCTTGCGTTTGAGTTAGATTCTTTTCGGTAGCAATATGATCTGTCGTCTCCCCTCACCCCAAATCTGGCAGCCCCCCCAAAAGAAATAGCAGTGTATGCTTATAAGAGATGGATGTCAATGAGGATGCTTTTTTTTTTTCCCCCAATAAGAACTTTTTTTTTTCACCAGGGATCAAATTTGGGACATTACACTTGCAAAGCAGGTACCAGAACAACTGAGCTAATCCCCAGCCCAAGAGCCGGTTGTTAATGAGGATGGCTGGTGATGGTGGCGGGTACTGTACACTGAACTACATTTTCTTTCTTTCTTTTCTCTTTATTTTGAAATTTAATCTTCCTAAACAGCCCCGGCTGGATTCCAACTTGTGATCATCTTGCCTTAGCCTCCCTCAGGGCTGGGTGTGCACCGCCATGCCTAGCAAGGATGATTTTGATAGCATCCTGATTTGAGATGGCTTCAGCAGTGCAGGAAATTTATTATCTTTCACATAACCAGAGGCTATAGGTCAGGCTCCACTTCGGTAAGGCTTGATTACTGGCAAGCAGAATGTCACCAAGCTTGTGTCTTTTTCTTGCTTCTCCATCTAGTTTGCTTAGTGTCAGCATAATCTTCAGTCTGCTTGGTATGATGGGTGCTCCAGGCTTTGCTTCTTTTAGTACAGCTCATGTTTTCATGCATCTTCCAGGGGAACAAATATATCTTCTCATGTTTCTTATATGAGTCCTGGAATTCATTTTGTCTTATTGACTAGAATCCAGCCATATGCTGATTCCAGAACCAACCACTATGGCCAAGAGACAACAGCCAGGGATCAGAAAGCTCTCTGAAGTCAGACTTCTCTTTTGCAGGCTCCCTTTTCAGGTGCCACATAATTGCTTATCTTTTCCTTTCAGTTACATGCTGGCTTCCTTCATAATATCACATCAACTGAAATTTTTTTCCTCACACAGAGTGCAAAGTGACCATTCTTAGTTCTTGAATTTACAAGAATAGCGCACCTCAGAGATTTCATGCCCCATTTGCAGGCCTTGGGACATATCTGACTTGTCTCAGTCAGGTCTGCTCCTCTTCCTGATCCTAACGAGTATGGTCAAGGAGTTGCAATATGCTTGGGTAGACATGACCAAAGGGGCCACCAATCATGCTGAGAATGGAGATAGGACAGATCTCTGGGATTCTCAGCCCTGAAAAACCACTGCAGGAAAATGAATGCGTGTCCTTCTGTGCCCAATGCCTACTTATTAGATCTGACACATATTTGATTAGGATTCTTCAGTTACAAGTGACAGAGGGCAGTTTGGCCCACACATACCAAATATCTACAGATGTGTGCACATATATACACACATGTGCACATACACATCTGGGGTCTGAAAGAAAGGGTCTAACTGAGTAGGCTAAGTCATATGATCATTACAATAATGGTCCTCCATAGATCACATTTTCTTCTTCCCACCTCCCTATAACACAAGTGTTGCTGCATCGCCCTTCAAGAAGTGGAATCTAGGGCCAGAGATTTAGCTCAGTGGTTCTGGTGTTTGCCCTACAAGCGCAAGGTCCAGAGTTCGATCCCCAAGTAACCATATACCACAATACTGGGTGTGGTGGCTCATGCCTGTAATCCCAGCATTCAGGAGGCAGAGGCAGGAGAATTTAGTTCCAGGCTCACCTGGGTTACATAGTGAACTCAAGGCCAGCCTGAACTACAAAAAGCAAGACCTAGTCCCCCCACCCCCAAAAAAGAGGTAGAATCTAGGACCAGAATGTAACTCAGTGATGCTATGTCTACCTGGCAAGAGCAGGGTCCTGAGTTTGATCCCCCACTACAAAAAAAAAAAGTAGAATCTACTTTTCTAGTCCCATCTGTTGGAGTTAGCCTTATGACTTGACCAATAGAATGTAGCAGATTTAATATCAGGTGAGCCCAAGGTCTTAGGCAACTTCCCAGCTTCTGCTTGTGACTTGGAACTCTGAGACCCCCCCCCCCATGCTGTAGCATCTGCCTATTGAAAGATGAGAGATCCCATGGAGGTGGCTTCCTGATGACTGTTAGCACCCAAGGGAGCCTACCTTGGCTCCTCCAGCCCAGCCCACCTTCTGCCATGTGGAGGTAGCCAGGTGAGGGCCACGGATCTGCCCAGATGGCCAACCCACAGAATCACACAAAATTATAGGTTGTTATTGGCTTACGCTTCTGAATTTGAGATTGCTTGTTGCACAGCAATAGATAGCTAAAATACGTGCCAAACCCCTGGGCATAGGAGGATGGTTGTCTGTCGGGAGGGCCCCCAAGAGCTCTATTGCCATCCACAGTATGAGCACTGCCTCCCTGGAATTTCTGCCCGACTGGTTGCCCGCAGTCAGGGATAAGTAGTTCTTCAGAATGCAAGCACGGTGCTTTTTGGAAAAGGAAAATATACTTAGCAGTTTGAAAACATCAAATAATCTCTCCATTTTGCTTTGTGATTCCTGTAAGCAGAGCATTATAAACACTCTGAGTGCCTATTACATGTTGTCTGAAACTCATACTTTTGAAATAAATACAAGCAGGACGGACTGATCTGAATTAAATAGACAGAGACTGCAGTCTGTACCATCTGCAGTCCTCCACTTCTTCTCTTGGCCCAGTTTGAGAACAAACACATACACACGGAACCACAAGAGAACTACTGATTTAGAACACATTAAATAAAGCAACATGTAGGATGTCAATGCCGAGCACTGCAAGACAGGACCCAGCACACCTACTTCAAGTGAGGAAGATGGAGTGAGGCAGCTATGTGCTCCACCACTAAACATCCCCTGGGTCAGGAGCAGAACTGACATCGCTTCCCTTTACTCAGCTAACAACTCAGTGATTCTCATGCAGGGTCATTTTGCTGCCTAGACATTATCTGGCGATGTCTGGAGTCATTTTTATTTGTGCAGAGGTAGCACTACTGGCATCTTCTGGGTCAGTAGCCAAGGATGCTTCTCAGCTTCCTACAAGGCCCAGGGCATCCCCGCATACACAAACATACAACAAAGTTATTTGGATTTGGGGTTAGAGGTGTAGCTTGGGCCTTGGGTTTCATCTCTTGCAAGACAAAAGAAAAAAAAATAAAAGAAGACAACCAGGTGTGGCAAGGCATGCCTACACTCCCAACACCAAGCTGAGAGGCTGAGGCAGGAAGATCACAAGTTAAATCTGACCAGTATAACAACTTATCAAGGCCCTGTCTCAAAATAAAATTGTTTAGAAAAGGCTGAGGATGTAGCTCACTGCAAAAAAGCTATGTTCCATCCCTGGTATGCCCCTAAAAAGAATTATTAGATGTAAAATATCAATAGTGCTGACATTAAACATGATTTAATAGACTTTCCCAGCTGATGAGGAATTATAGCCATATCATCATGTTTATGGATTTAATAACAGTCATAAAAAACAAAGCAAACCAGGTAGAGTGGCACACGCCTATAATTCCATCACTCTAGGAGGCTAAGGTAGGAAGTTTGCAAGTTTGAGCTCAGCCTGGGCAAGTTAGCAATATAGCAAGACCCTATCTCAAAATAAAAAATAGAAAAGGACTGAGGAATATACCTCAATGCAAAAGTGCTAAGTTTGTTTCTCAAAGAAAAAAAAAAAAAAAGAAAAGAAACATGGCACTGTGTAGAATACAATACCATACTCTAAAATCTTGCTGTTTACCACCTAATCAAGAAAGTACAATGCTGGCCAGGGATTAGCTCAAGTAGTACCTTGCCCACCTTGTAAGCACAAAGGCCTGAGTTCCATCCCCAGTACCACCAAAACCAAAACCAAAACCAAAACAAACAAACAAAAAAACCCTCCCCCAAAAAACCAAAAAAAAAAAAAAAAAAAAAAAAAACCAAGAAATGATAATGCCATTTAAAGTATAGGCAATCTTGGGCTGGGGATTTAGCTCAGTGGTTCCAGTGTCTGCCTTGCAAGCACCAGGCTGCAAGTTTGAGCCTCAGTAACCACATAATACCACAATCCCAGCACAGGCAGAAGCAGGAGGATTGCTGTGAGTTTGAGGTTCACCTAGGCTACATAGTGAGCTCAGGGCCAGCCTAAACTACAAAGTAAGACCCTGTCTTAAAAAAAAAAAAGTATAGGCAATCTTTTAAACAAGGGTAAAGACAGAATTTCAGATATAGGAAACACAGTACTGACTGTGAAAAGAAAGATATCTTAAAAACAATAAGAAGCCATGAAAAACCAACTCAACAATTGCACGATGGTGCAAAGAGAAACAATGTAAGACTGATTAGTCAATTAACGAGCAGAAAATGACATTGCCATAAAAAGCCTAGTCACAGATGTAATGGTAGAAAACTTCCCAAACACAAAAAAAGAATTGGATGTAAAAATAAGTGAGGCATATAGAACTAAAAATACCCATGACTAAAATAAATCTATGCCAATGAATATAATAATCAAGAGTGACAGTATAGTAAAAATGAAGATTTACATGTAACTCAGTACAGCAGGGTTGTTCATACTAGCCCAGACCTGCTAACTGGTGAATAGTTTGCCAGAGTATGTTCCATCCTCACTACCCATCAGTAAAAAAGAACCTAGCATTGATAAAACCACAACATGGATAAATCTCAAAAATATTTTGTGCCATGGAAGAAGCCAGCCACAAAACGTCACATATTTTATGATTCCATTTACGTAAAAAAGCAAATTATAAAGAAGAAAGTGAAGTGGTAGTTGTCTGGGGCTGAGAATTGGGATGAGAAGTAATTTTAAATGGGCCTACTGATCTTACTGGGGCGAAGAAAATGTTCTAATATTGTTTATAGTGGTGGTTGCACAGCTTGATAAATGCTCACAGAAATATTGAATTCTGCTAAGAATGGATGAATTTTATGATCTACAAATCATGCCTTAGTAAAACTTTGCTGTTTGAAATGCATTCCTGGACAGCAGGATCAGCATTATTGGAAAATGCTTAGAGATGAAAACCTTATGGCCTAGCCTGGGCCTGCCGATTTAGAATCTGGGTTTTTAATAACATCCTAGATGACTTGTGTTCCTCCTTTTATTAATTTATGTCTGCAGAGTAAATACACTCATAGTGGGGGAACTGATACGTATACATTCCACATCTTCATCCTTTCTACTTCCTCTTTTCCTCTCTTCCTCATCTTCCACCATCCTGAGATCCCCTTTCCATCCTTTCAAAGAACCAACTCCTTGATTCATTGATTCTTTGTATTTTTTTTTGTGCATCAATTTTATTAATTTCCATTCTGTTCTTTGCAATTTATTTCCTTCTGTTAGTTTCAGATTCAGATTGTTCTTTTTTTATCCCTAGGTGGTTTAGGAGACTTGGCAGAAATGTGCAGAAGCAAAATCATTCTGTGTAAGTCAGCTCCCTGCCCCCTTGGTTACTGTAATAAAATAGCAGAGATTATCAATTGAAAAAGAAGACAGTTTTCCTTTGGCTCCCTGTCATGGAGGCTGCACCCATGGTTGGTTGGCCCCACTGGTTTGGGGTCTGTGACAAGGAGCACACATTGGGGGAAGCTAGTTTCTTTCAAAATGAAAAGGGAAGAAACCATGGCCCTACAAGGATCACACCTCACTGACCTACACCTACTCCTGGACTCTTCCACCTCCAGGAGGGCCACAGAATGGGCACCAACCCTTCAGGAGTCATTCCACACCCAAACTATAGCATCTTCTAATCATTACTTTTGATAAAATGGCTCCAAGCCATATGATAACAGGGCCCACTGCTGCCACCAAGGTATGGAATGATGACATCTTTGATGCAGCTTAAACTGAGGTTCAAGCGAAGTTTGACATGGTGTTTATACTTAGAAAATAATACCTACTGTTCCACATAGAAGATGAAGAATGTACTATATCAACCTTACCAAGCATTTCATGTACTCCTCACAACAGTCCTGCTTGGTAAATTTTATAAATATTACTTCCCTTTTATAGATGATGCAACTAAGACCCAGAGATTAACTGACATGATAAAAGTTGCACGTCTACAAAGGCTATTGATTTTTGAGCATTCACCTTGTATCCAGCTATGCTATTAATTTAGCCATTAAGTCTAGCAGTTTTTTGAAGTTTTTAGGATCCTCTATATAGAGTATCACGTCATCAGGAAATAATGACAGTTTAACTTCTTCCTTTCCTATCTTTATTCCTTTTATTTGTTTCTCTTGCCTAATTGCTCTGGCTAATGTTTCGAGCACTATATTGATCAGGAGTGGTAAAAGCAGACATCCTTGTCTTGTTCCTGATCTTAGTGTAAAAGGTTTCAGTTTTTTATCATTTAGTATGATGCTGGTTCTTGGTTTCTCATAAAGAGCTTTTATTAGTTTGAGATAAAGTCCATATATTCCAATTTTCTACAGGGTTTTGATCATGAAT
>PVIR01042359.1:0-12395 GCA_004026965.1 Petromus typicus | reverse complement strand
TTCAGAGGAAGAAGTAAGAGCAGCTAAGAAGCATATGAAGAAATGCTCAACATCATTAGTCATTCGAGAGATGCAGATGAAAACAACATTGAGATTTCATCTCACTCCACATAGAATGGCTGCCATTTCAGAATCAGCCAACGGCAAATGTTGGCGAGGCTGCGGAGAAGAAGGAACCCTTCTCCACTGTTGGTGGGACGGTAGACTCGTACAGCCCCTGTCGAGATCAGTTTAGAGAATCCTCAAAAAGCTAGGAATGATGGTCCCATTTGACCCGGCCATTGCCCTGCTAGGTATATACACACAAGAATTAAAAGACTCATATCACAGTGACATATGTGTACCCATGTTTATAGCAGCTCAATTTGTGGTTGCTACATCTTGGAAACAACCCAAGTGTCCATCAACTGGAGACTGGATAAAAAAGCTGTGGTTCTTCTACAGAATGGAGTACTACTCTGCCATTAAAAAATGATAAGTTTGAATCATTTCTACTTAAATGGACATACCCTGAGGATATCCTCATAAGTGAAATAAATAGGTCACAGATAGGTGCATATCGCATCTTTTCTCTGTTATGAGAAAATAAAGATGTAAAGGAGTCCTAGAATTGTATGTTATATATTGTGAAATAGAAAATGCTCAATGTAAAATAGGGTGAAGGAGGAAAAATGATGAGACTGTAACAAAAAAGTAAGGAAACAAATTTTATGTATATGGGGGGAGTGGTAGCGTGGGTAGGGCTATGGGAAAAAATGAGAATTAAGTTGTGTCTTATACTGGTACAAATCCCCATTATGGAGTGCAATCATGATGTGTATATTTAATGTACCAATAAAGATAGTTAAAAAAAAAAAAAAAAGACTGACCTGCTCTTCTCTGTCTTAATTCTTTTAACATTCAACTTCCAGGTCACAAAGGCTTTATTAATTCTGAAAAGGAAAAACACTTCTTACGTTTTGTATTCACAAATCATATATTTATATAGAAGAAATATAGTAAAAGCTTTATAATATAAAATAAATTTCCTGGAACATGTTTGATTCATGTTTGATTCTGAGTTACCCAAGCATTAAACTGCATACATTTTCTCCTAAATTCTTAACCAAGTACAAATCAAAAGGTAGAGGAAGTCATAATAATTATCACTGATACAAGCTTCCCTTAGCTGTAACATCCCAGTAAATATTTAACTACAGAAAACAAGTCATTTCACTTATATATTATTTGGCTTGCTAAACATATTATTTGGCTGGCTTATATCAAGAAGAGAACTTTCAGTGGTAATGAAGAAGTGTATTTTTAAAAAAATGTTTGAGTAGTGGTATGTAAACTATTAAGACAACATATTATTGAAGTCTTCCTTCAATGGGAAAGGAGACCAGGAGTATGACTGTGGACAGACAATGTTTCTACCAGCTGATGGCTGATAGTCATGAACAAGATAACTAACAATTAAAAGACTGAGAGGGCTAACAGCTGATGGGTGGTAACACAGTTTATTACCAGATAGTGGCTGATAACTGACTACCAGCTGATGGCTGATAGTCATGAACAAGATAACTAACAATTAAAAGACTGAGAGGGCTAACAAGCGATGGGTGGTAACACAGTTTATTACCAGATAGTGGCTGATAACTGACTACCAGCTGATGGCTGATAGTCATGAACAAGATAACTAACAATTAAAAGACTGAGAGGGCTAACAACCAATGGGTGGCAACACAGTTTATTAGAATCACCCAGGCTTATACAGTGCATACGCAGAAGTAATGGCCATAGAAAAGAAGAGGGGAGGTTACCTAAGTACAAGAAAACACCCTGAGCAGAAAACAAAGAACATACTATAAACCCCACAGGATGGGAGGGCGAGTTAGCAGGACACATAGAGTACCGTATTACAATCAGCAGAAAGGAACATAGAGATCATCATGACCCACATATCTCCAAAAACAAGCTTTTGCTTGAGCCCTGGCATTCCTGGGATAGATCATGAAGCAGTCATGAGTCCTCAAGTGACCCCTAACAATGTACATCATCTTGATGTTACAATTACAAAAAGCAGGTACATATATAACTTTTAACTTTAAGAATCTGAAAGCCTGCAAAGGTTCCCTTTTACACAGAGAACAGATACCCCAAGCCCTCACTGACACCAAGAGGTGCCCTATGTGGGCCATGCCTGCATCAAGCTCCATCTAAGCCATCCCTAGCTAGCCCTGGTATTGCTGTGACCAGCACCTAGGGGGCAAAAGTAGTCCAAGAACTTGCAGAGAAGGACACTCAGGTTGATGTTTTGTATTCCCACAAGTCTTCTCAGGGGTGTATGCCTGACTCATTACTACCTCATATTTGTTTTTTCATTCTAAAAATTGTAAAATGTATTTTACAATTACTAGCATTGTATTGTAAAATGTATTTTATAATACTAGTAATTAAAAACTATATAATCTGTTAAAATAAATTCTAACAATCAAATTTACCAGTTTAAGACTAAATTTCAACTGAGCATGTCCACCAGCCCACCCCAAAAAGTGAAAGGAAGCAAAGAAGGAAGTGAATAAGGGAGAATGAAATGATTCGTTTGACCATGGACTTACAGAAGACAAATGTCATATAAATGACAATTCTTGTTCCAAAATCTGGATTGGGTTTCAAAAGTTTAATACACGAAAACTCCAGAGCAAAATAGACCCCAAGGACTGATTACAAAGCCAGGACAACAGTGCCAAGTCCAGCAGCGACAGTTTTAAATAAATAGACACAGAAATTATCAGTCACGATCGCACCTGAAGCAGATCACCCAGAACTGACAACCTCTCTGGCTCACAAGTGGAGCTACACCCCACGCCCACTCTGGGATACACACCTACTACCCCTGCTTGTAACTCGCCTGGATCCTGCGGCCGCCCCTTCTGTTCAGGTCTCAGCCGACACGCCGCATCGAGTGCCCACATGAGGCCCAGTACATACTGCATCCGTTCCACCCACGGTTCGTTATCTTTCAGACCTTACACTGTCTGGAATTATCTTGTGCATTCGATTACTTTTTATCAACCTCCTGTCTTGGAATGCCAGTGCTCCAGGTACACACACCTCTGTATTTTTTGCTGGTTCCATTCCCAGTGTTTAGAAGAGTAAAACAGAATAGGTGCATGAGGAACACTGTCCAATAGATAATTCCTCTGCCACAAAATCCCACGTATTGATCTTATCAAAGAGCCTCTTGGGCTCTTATTTAATCTGCTTATCATATTAAGTCTAACAACTTAAAATATTTATCTAGGGCTGAGAGTCTAGCTCCGGTGTAGAAGTGCTTGCCCTGGGTTTGGTGCTCAGTGCTATACACAATGAATGCATATAATTTATCTCTTCTCCTAGGCCCCAGCAGATAGCAGCAGATAAGAAGAAAAGGTAGACACTGGTGAAGAAACAAAATAAGTATAAAAGTATAAAGTAGGTATGTAAGTATAGAAGTAGGTAAACACTGAAGGAGCCACAGCCTGGGTCTACTTTGTGGAGAGTGAGTCTCAGGAACACTGTTGTACTGCAGTGTAACATAAAGCAGCTTATACTGTAGGGAGAAGTTTCACTGAGGAGCTCGACCTACAAGCAGCTCAACCTCTTTGCTCTGCTATATTTTCCTACATAACATTTGCTCTCCACCTGATGTTTCACATGTTCTCATGCTTTCTCATCATCTCTCACCCACTAATACATAGCTTCTTTAGAAGCAAGATGTTTGCTTAGTTTCTTCAAAACAGTAGCCTCAGCATCTAGAACAACTCTGGATCTTTCGCAGCTGCTCAGTAAATCTCTATTTAACAAATAACTATGTAAATGCATGGAAAGAAGGTAAAGTCAAGTCAGTATAGTGCATCTAACTGTGCTGGATCATAAACAGCTTTTGGCAGTATTTATCCAAGTTGATTAGATTAAGAGTTTTAGTATGTAAATGAGTAAGTGTTCTTTGCCCTGTGATCCCCTTTCAATGTGGCCTTGCTATGAAGGGATCCAGATGTCATCTGCCAACTGCCACTTACAACAGGATCAAAATGCAAAGAACTAGTTGCTTTTATTCAACTCACCGGAAATTGGAAAATATCTTGAATTGCTGTAATAAACAGTAACGTTGTCTTTCTGATAGCCATTCCAAAATAGGAACAAGTTCTACTTCTTCTGTAGCAACACCTGTTTTAGTAACCTACAAGTACAAACAGAAAATTTTACTTAATTGCTTTCAAAAATAAGTTCTGTTGGGCCAGAGATTGAGCTCAGTGGTTTTGGCAACTGCCTTGCAAACTCAAGGGCCCAGGCTCAATCCCCAGTGTGTGGTGGCTCAAGCTTGTACTCCTAGCACTCAGAAGGCAGTGGCAGGAGGATTACTAAGTTCCAGGCTGAGTTCAGGATCAGCCTGAACTACAAAGCAATACCCTGTCTTAAACAAAAAAGCTCTATTTCACAATATCAACTCATACCATAGAAAAGATATGATCTTTATTTAAAAGGGAAGAGCATGTAAGGGAAATAACAAGGGGAAAATGAATGTGATAATAATAAAGAAAAAAGGAAAAAAGATTATGTATATAGGAGGTGGGGGGTTGCAGCACAGAAGGGAAAAGGGAAAAAATGAGAATCAAGTCATGTCATATTCTGGTAGAAACTCTCAATGTTGAATGCGATGATGATGTGTATTCATAATGTATCAATAAAGATTTTTTTTAAAAAAAAAAGTTCTGTTTACAAGAAATAAAGAGCTAGAATTCACTTCATAAACATTTGTCTTTATAAGGCAGGTTTTTCCTATCTGAAGCATCACTGATTTCCATCTGCACCAAATTTGATTCCCCTGACAACTTGCCTCTGTTCCTTTTTTTTTTTTTCTTTTTAGGTTTTTTGAGACAGGGTTTCACTTTGTAGTTCAGGCTGGCCCTGAGCTCAGCCTCAAACTCACATCACAATCCTCCTGCCTCTGCCTCCCGAGTGCTGGGATGACAGGCGTGAGCCACCACGCCCGGCACTGTGGTATGTGGTGCTGATTGCTGCTGGGCGTGGGTCTCCATGCCCAGTATGGTACGTGGTTACCGGGGATCGAACCCGCAACCTTGTGCGTGCAAGACAGGCGCTGGAACCACCGAGCTAACTCCTTGGCCCGCTCTGTTCTTGCCTTTTCTCCAGCCACTTCATTCCAACAGAGAGAGAAGAGAATTTTCTGTTCCCAGAGACACTTTTCATAAAGAACCATTCAGAGTTTGAGCAGCAGTGTTTACATTTCTATAAAAACGGTATCCATGCACCCCGTTTCACCTACGTGGATGTAGCAGTCCTGCTTATAATCCCACGACGCCGACACCCTGTTATGACATTCAAACACTACTGTACTGTATCAAGGGATTCTTTCTCTTCCCAAAAATCCACCGTCCAAATGCTAACATCTTTAAAATTTTCTTCCAGAGGTAAAAGGTGCCTGTGCTATTCCCTGGCCCCAGCCCCCAGCCTGCTGCTCACGTTAGGGGCTGGATAGGCAGAGAATGGCAAGTAGGCATCATATGGTTGTGGCCTCTGGCACATACAAAGTGCTAAGAACACAGCAGGGGACTTCTGCACCTGCCAGGGACGTTTCTGCCAATGTGCCAATGAAAACCATTCTTTTCAAATTATAATTTCTATTAACCCAGCAAATTTCTATGCTCTAGCTCTTCTTTTAAAATTTTACATCAAATATTAATAAGTTATAGGGGTAGGGTAAAAAAATACTTAAAAGTGAATCTTCAAACCTAAATATGTACAAAGAAAAAATCACTGATAACTTCCTCCGAAGAGGGTTCTTAAACATAAACTGTTTCTCAAATCATCAGATTTTTCTAAAAGAGATAAATTTATGCAATTAAATTCCAAATTGGATGGATATTATTTAAATATTTTTACTTTGAAAGCTAAAAACATTCATTATATATTCTTACCTTTGAAATAAATGAAGCAGAAAGAATCCAAAATTTTTTGCAGTTTCTAGCTCTGTGTGCAGATACTACCTGAAGATCATATGGATTGGGAAAACTTTTAAGATTTCCCCGAGGAATGCAGTATACAAATTCACCATCGTCTTTCAAAGATTCCTGAGGTTAAAAACAATTAATCTTACTGAATAATAAAATGGCTGAACAGATTACCAAGTGAACCGAAACATTTTTAATGCAGATTAAAGATAGGATTAAATATCTAATTATGTTTAGTCAAAGCTTAACAAGATCAACCTTTTAAAGATTTAATATATTTCTTTTTTTGGTAGGAGTGAGAAGGTCTCACTTTTTGTAGGTCAGCAGGCCCTGAGCTCACTAGCAAGCTCAAGTTAGCCTCGAACTTACAGCAATCCTCCTGCTTCTGCCTCTCGAGTGCTGGGATTATAGGTGTGAGCCACCACACACACCCAGCATCGTGGTATGTGGTTACCAGGGATTGAACTCGGGACCTTGCACTTGCGAAGCAGATGCTGAAAACACTGAGCTAAATCCTTGGCCCAATATATTAAATTCTTGAGCATACTGTGATAACATTCAGTAAAGCTTATGTTTATGTTTATTATCTAAAGAACTGGGTGATATATATTTTACATATTGTGTTCAATAACTACCTGCCAATACAAAAGCCTTTTGGGTATATTAAATTTATTGTTTTAACAATGATGATGCTTTTAGTAGTCGAATAATAGTGATTATGATAGATATTATTATAACGTCAGATTTTGATATAACTAAATAAAAATTACTATACTTTCAAAAACTGATTGTTTTAGCTCCAAATTGAATAAAATCAAATAATACCTTTAGAATAATCTTCTGAGTTTTACCTCTGCTATAGTTCGTATCATGCTGTGATAATACAGTTTGCCAACCAAGCTTTTCTCTTAGCCTAATTATATGCCTCATCACATCGTCATCTTCTGGTTCTGGTGCAACATAAAAAAGTCCAAAGTAAATGTAAATATAAGCATCACTTGAGGATATGTGTAATGTTCAAATAATTCTACACAGAGAAAAGAATTAAATGGAACTTAAAGTTAACAAAAAGATCATATAATTAAAGATGAAAATATAACTTAAAATTAATTTTAGTAGAAGCTTCAAACAAGGAGCAGTAGTTATTTACTTAAGAAAGATATCTCAAAAGACTTGTCCATTATCCCAGATGGTAAGCAAGAGAAAAGGCTAGAGCAAGTGCTGCGGAAAGGCTTAATTCAGGCCTACCTGGGGTGGAAAACATGGGATCTGAAAAGCAGGGACGACGGTGTGGGGTGGAGATGTCCTCCCTACAAAACCTGACCTACAGGTAACTTGCAGACTGTTTTCATGACCTCTTTGTTTAAATGGTACAAGTTCGTAGGGTCCTGGGTGAGAACTCAAGTGCACGCAGTGTGTAATAATCACATGGGGATCTCTGGCACCTCCCATCTCCTCAAGCAGTGGCCATTCTCTGTGTTGGGAGATCTTGAGCCTCTCTCTCCTGCTTCTTTATGAAACATGTGATAAACCATTGTAAGATATAGTCATCTGACTGTGCCATGAGCACTAGAACCTTCTTCCTCCTGCCTAACTTCAGGTTGGTACCTGTTATCTGGCCTCCTGCTCACCCAATCTTCCCAGCCTTGGTGACTATTTTACTCTCTATACCTACAAAATCAACTTTTCTCACACCTGAATGAGAATCTGAAGTTTGTCTTTCTGTGTCTGATTTATTTCAGTTAACAAAATGTCCTTGAGTTTTCCATGTTACACAATGACAGGACTTTCCCCTTTTGATGGGTGAATGATATTCCACTGTGCACATATGCCACATTTTATTTTTTTTATTTTTTTAGGTTTTTTGAGACAGGGTCTCGCTTTTGTGGTTTAGGCTGGCCCTGAGCTCAGCCTCCAACTCACATCACAGCAATCCTCCTGCCTCTGCCTCCCGAGTGCTGGGATGACAGGCGTGAGCCACCACGCCCAGCACTGTGGTATGTGGTACTGGTTGCTGCTGGGTGTGGGTCTCCACACCCAGTATTGTTATGTGGTTACCTGGGAATCGAACCCGGGTCCTTGCGCTTGCAAGACAGGCGCCGGAACCACTGAGCTAACTCCCCGGCCCCCTGCCACATTTTAAATCCATCCTTTGGTCCTTAGACCTCTTCACTGATTTTGTCTCTTGGCTCTTGTGAACAGCACCAACAGAGCTGTGGGTCTTTCATGCAGAGACTTCATTCCCTTTGAATACTGTATGTACTAGCATGGGACTGGTGGATCTTATGGTAGCTTTATTTTTAATATTTTGGAGGACTGTCATGACGTTCTCATGATGCCTGTACTAATTCACATCATCGCCAACCATGTACAAGCTTTCCCCTTCCCCTCCCACATCCTCTCCAGCATGTATAGTCTCTGGTATTTCTGCCTACAGCCATTCCAACTGCAGTTTTAATTTGCAGTTCTCTGATGATTAATGACACTGAGCAAATTTCATACTTGCTGGCCATTTGTAGATCTTCTTTGAGAATGTCTTTTCAGGGAATTTGGCCATTGTTTTGAGAGATTTTGCTTTCTTTTGTTTTGTTTTTGCCCTTCAGCTTTTCAAATTATTAGCTATATTCGAAAAATTCACCCTTTGCCAGATCAATAGTTTGCAGAGTTTCCCCTGCTCTGCAGACTCTTCACTTTGTCCACTGTGCACTTGCTGTGCAGAAGTTACTTATTAAACCCTCCTTCCCCGTGAAGGAGTCTGAGGAGGAAGAGCATACAGAATCCACACCAGCAGCGCAAGGAGCCCTGGAAAGACATTCCAGGCTACAAGCCCCCCGGGATCATGGATACCACTAACTAAAACTACTTCTTTCTGAGAGTGCAGTGACCCCTGAGCACTGAGGAAGCAGTGCACCCTTGGGTCTGCAGAGCCAGGAAGGAGGGACACCAGAGCAGCCTGTCCCACCTGCTCCGCAGAGCCCACAGGCCCTGGCCTGCCACTCACCCACGCAGGCTTCACACTACCTCAGCTGTCAATCATTCTGAACTACTTCTTTAAAAAATAGATGAACTCTGTGTGAGGGGCTTTAAAGCTTCAGAATAAATAGCTTGACTATAAATCATCTCTGAACCATGTCTCATGTTAATACAAATAAATGATAAGACTGAGCCATTCATACTCAAACGGATATAGCTTCAGGATATCCTCATAAGTGAAATACACAGGTCACAGATGTGTAAGTATCGTATCTTTTCTCTGGTATGAGGAAATGAAGATGTTTTAGATGAGTTCTAGTATATATAACAGATATTGTGAAATAGAAAATATTTAAAAGGAAATAGGGTATAGGAATAAATAACGAGGGGAAAAAGAATGCGATAGTAATTTTAAAAAAGAAAACAAAGCTTATGTATATAGGGGGTGGGGGATTGTAGGTTAGGTGGGGGAATGGGAAAAGAAATCAAGTCATGTCATATACTGGTACAAACTCTCAATGTGTTGAATGCAATGGCGATACGTATTTATAAGGCACTGATAAAGTTTTGAGTTAAAAAAAAGAGTGTCAGATACAGAGGAAATGCCAAATGTTAGTGAAGAAAATCTGTTTAAATGTACTGTTGGGGGATTTAAACACTATATCAGACAAAGATATAGAATTGTTCAATAAAATTATACCATCAACTTTTACCGCCAAGATAGAACAAAAGTATACAATTTATCTCATTTAATTAAAAAATCACAACTTTCACAAATTGTTTTCTTTGAGACAGGGTCTCTCTTCTTTTTGTATTTTAGGCTGGCCCTGAGCTCGCCCACTATATAGCCTAGGCAAGCCTCTAATTCACAGCAGTCCTCCTCCCTTTGTCTCCCGAGTGCTGGGATGACAGGCGTGAGCACGCAGCACTGTGTTATGTGGTACTGACTGCTGGTGGGCGTGAGTCTCCACGCCCAGCACACTGGGGATCAACACCAGACCACTGCACTTTCAAGGCAGGCGCCGGAATCACTGAGCTAAATCTCCAGGCCTCACAGATTGTTCTTTAAGAACATAATCAATGATAGTCTCTTATTGATTTCTAAATTTTTATTTTAAATTTTCAAAAAGAATTTCAGAAATAACATTTTTAAAGCAACCAAACACATGAAACTCAGTGTTTTTCCTGAATCCAGGGTCCAACAAAAGCCCACAAGCCACATAACGTGAGCACCGGCAGCCTCTGAGCAGACGGCTCCAGGCCCCCGTACCTGCTCTGTCATAGGACAGGAGTCTGGCTCGCTGCACTCTGCGGTGGGCCTGGACACGCTTCTTTCCCTTGTTGGGTTGACTTTTCTTTTGGGGGGAAACAGGCTCTGGAGCAGCTGTGTGTGGTTGAATTGTAACTTCTTTAAGGTAATCTGAAACAAAGCCAGCATAGCTAAATAACCAGCAATACCACCGTATTCTATACCACAAGCAATAAGCAGGTTTCCCGGGGCACCGTCGTACCAGCAGGAGCTCTGTGCCAGACACCTGAGTTCCGTGCTCGGGCTCCACGCTCGCCCCTCAGGGTTCAGGGTCTGCCTTCCTTGCTGCTTCGTCAGTGCGGCTAATACATTCAAAGCTCATAGTAAGTGCTTTCTAAAGTACATGCTGGTTGTTGATTATTACACAATATTTTAAAGTGTGAGTCCTTGTACGAGATACATACAGAAAAAACCTCTACTAATTGTAACTTGGTAACTGAGTAGAGAAAATACTTGGATGTAAATAAAAAAGAATATCAATGGGTATATTTCTCATATTTCCTCGTCTTATTTTACTGGTGAATTTTTAACACAGAGAAGAAAGGAGGAATGATTAAAACTAGAACTGTTATTTATTTATTTAAGAAGTAGTTTAGCTACTTAGCTTATAAGTAGGCGGCTAATAAAGGTCAGAACCTAAGATGCATTTGCCCAGTAAGATTCATAAAAAACAAAATCACAAACACAGTGTTAACAGCTAACTCAAGCCATATCTGTTTGCTGAGCTCAGAAGTGAAAGCAAACACCAGAAAAATGGTAGGACTGAAGTTAAGGAAAGGCAGTTAGGATTCTGACTCCAAAAAACTCATTAGGCATAAGGAAAGTGCCAAGTTAACTAGCTCTCTTTACACCCAGCCTAGGGCAGGGTTTCAATGAATTTAGAGACTCTGAACAACAGTTTTTTCTTTTGAAATCTGCATTAGAGAGCTCAAGTCCCATGTAGCTATTTTAAATGCACAGGACTACTATGATAGGTGACCGCTGGTCACTGAGCAAATACTCACACTCTGTTCATCCTTGAAAACCTAGGCAAAGGGCTCACTCTGGTATTCCTTTGTGGGATGCTTTTGACTGCTGAGTGCTTTCTTTTTTCTTATACCTCCAATAAACATTTCCCCTAATTGTCCCCTTTGTCCATGATTTCATTCTTTGAGAAATGAGCTTAGTTTGGAGGGCAACAGCTAGATGGGGTCTCACTAAAGTTCTCTGGCTAGCCTTGAGCTCTTAAGCTCAAGCAATCCTCTTGCCTTAGCTCCCTGGGTAGCTGATATTATAGGTATGTGGCATTACACCAGGCAACAGAATTTTTTAAGCAAATAAACTTTACTTGCTTGCTTCATTCATTGAATAAATATTTATGCAACAAAAGCATTGAACTAGTCTAGTAGGAGATACAATAATTTCAAACAAAACAAGTGGAAATGAAGTTCTGTCCTATTTCATCGAACATTCCCAATTCAGAAGCTGGAGAGAGATTTTCCCACTTGTATAGCTGGAAGAGACACCACCAGCTGTCTTGTTCCAAGGAGTCAAATATTGAGAGAGGTGAAGGTTTTAATTGTGGGGTGAAGTTAGGCCTGGGTCTGAAAGAAGAGAGATCATAATGGGAAGATCATAATGGAAAGGTATTTTACGTGGATATTTCATGTTAGGTCATCGCGAAAATTGTCTTTCATCATTGACTTCTATCACAAGAGTGTCTCACACCTCCTCTGAAATCTTACCATTCCCAAAGGACACCACGCTCTCACACCTCCGTGTTAGGAAGTGGGCTGCTTTACCCACTCCCTGTTCACCACTTACAACACCTTCCAACACGTGCTCTTTAAAACACAAGATATAACTGCACTCCTTTGCAGCTTGTGATCTTTTGTAACACTCCTCCCTGACATCCACCGACTGTCTGGGCACTAAGTCTGTCTGGGGCTTCAGCTCCACCTTAAGTCCCTCATTTGGACAACTCCCACGCTCCTGACTCCCCACTTCTCAAGTTCATCGTCTCTACTTTACTTCCACCAACCATAGCCAAGCAACCGCGTGTCGCACCTACAGTGCTGCTCTTGCAGCACCGTGACTTGGCGTGCGGCTGCTGTCACTGCCGGCGCTATTCCCCGTCC
>PVIR01042358.1:0-12275 GCA_004026965.1 Petromus typicus | reverse complement strand
ACAACCCAAGTGTCCATCAACTGGAGACTGGATAAAAAAGCTGTGGTTCTTCTACAGAATGGAGTACTACTCTGCCATAAAAAATGATAAGTTTGAATCATTTCTACTTAAATGGACATATCTTGAGGATATCCTCATAAGTGAAATAAATAGGGCACAGATAGGTACATATCGCATCTTTTCTCTGGTATGAGAAAATAAAGATGTAAATGAGTCCTAGAATTGTATGTTATATATTGTGAAATAGAAAATGCTCAATGTAAAATAGGAAGAAGGGGAAAATGTTGAGATGGTAACAAATAAGGAAACAAATTTTATGTATATGGGGGGGTGGTAGGGTGGGTAGAGCTATGGGAAAAAATGAGAATTAAGTTGTGTCTTATACTGGTACAAATCCCCATTATGGAGTGCAATCATGATGTGTGTATTTAATGTACCAATAAAGATTAAAAAATTAAGAATATATATATATATATATATATATATATATATATAATTAGAATAAAGACTTCAGAAAAATTATGTTAAGGGAAGAAGAAATATTTCCTTATACAGTATGTAAGTGATTTTTTCAAATTTATATTTAACTGATAATAAAATCATAAATTTATACATTTGTAGGGGTACCATGTTATGCTTAAATACATGTATATACTGAGTGTCAATGTTTGAATAAATGTAAGCATATTTATCTCTACAAAATAATTATTTCTTTATGGTAAAAATTTTTAAGATCCTTTCTTCTAGCTCTTTGAGATATAATAATTTGTTATTATCTAAAGTCACTTCACTATTTGATCACACAGTAAGATTTCTTGCTCCTGACCAATTGCAACTTGATAACCATTATCCATCCATTTCTCAGCCTTCCCTCCAACACTGTTCTCTATCTCTGGTAAGCACCATCTATTTCAACTTTCATGAAATATCTTCATTTGCAGATTCAAATAATGTGATGCAATGTCTTGTGTGCCTGCTTTGTCACACTTAGTATAATGGGGTTCAGTTCCGTTTATATTGTTGTAAACAGCAGGATTTATTATTGTGACTGGATAGTATTCCAGTTTATGTGTATTACATATATCACATTTTCATTGCCTTGCTGATGAAGATGTAGGCAGTGGTCATTTCTTGGCTATTGTGGGTAGTGCTGCAGTGATATCTCTGACACATTGACTTTATGTCCTTTGTCTTGGTACCTTGTAATGGAGGTGCTATTAGTTCTACTTTTAATATTCTGAGGAGTCTCCTCAGAATTTTCCACAATGGTCACACTAGTTTGCATCCCCATCAACACTGTGTCCCTTTTCTCTGTCTCCTCTCTAACACATATATGAGTGATTTTAAGGCAATGTAAGACAGAAGATTTGAAATCTACTTCCCTAGTTTTTGAACTTTGTTTAAGCAATCACTTGTCTTAAGAGCCATAGTGGTTAATTTGATTGTATGAATATTTGATGACCTTAATTGCATTTTATCTGAAAGCTCTTTAAGAGCAGAAAGCTTCTTCAGAGCAGAAAAACTCTAGGGAAATATTTATATCAGCTTATTGTTTTCATCTGTCTTTTACTTTTGTTTCATGAAAATCATCAATTATTGTTTAAATCTACATATGATGGAAGGTAAATGGTCAAAATGGAAAACTAAATAATTTTCTATGGGTTTTGACTACTTTTATTTCCTGTTGCCTTTTATTTCCCTCTTATTAATATTTCATAAAAATCTACATCTATCTACCAATGAGGTAGTCTTATAGTTTAATCAATTCTCATCTAGTCTTGATTTTTCAAACTCTAGTACATCAACATCCATTGAGTACCCTTTATATTTCCTAAGTTTTGAGGCCCAGATCTTTGAGTTTTATCTTTTTGTCTTTGATAACATTCTCTCTCACAAAAATCTGAAATTTAGTATTACTAGAAGCTCTTTAGTATATATTTGTTATTTTACATACGTTTTTCATTTTGAAGCATAAGTTGTAGGGGATGGAAGTTTTCTGCTGCTTGCAGGATTTTCTCAATATCTATTAATCCTCTCCTGGGTGGCACTTACTTACCGTGAATGAGGGTGGTCCTGCAAGACATTGAAGTGAATTTATCTTTCTGTACAACAAAATTTCAGTAGTATATTACATAGCTACTGGTTAAACAGTAGAACAAAACTAAAGCAAAGTAGATAGATGAAAATTTTCACTAAGGATTATAAATATAGATGTTCTTTTACTTTTTAAATTAACAATGAAATATTAACTATAAGTATGCTTGAGAGATGAAATGTTGCAATAGTTGCCTCCAGAGTATAACTTTAAGACTCAATTCTAAATTAAAATTAATATCTATTCTCCAATTATAGAAAACATTCCAACACTGCACTACATTCTCAAATATCACCAGTTTTCTCTAGAAATATAAAGAGCTTCAAAAAATAAAGTTCTGACTCTTTAGTTGCATATTTAGGTAAGTAAAGAAGAAAGATATTAAAATAATGCAGAATCAATAGTTTTAATATAAAATTTCTTAAAGATGGGTAAATACTTAAAATTGTACAATCATATTCTATGTTTATAATTTAAATGTTCCTCACATTTTACCACTCCTCTCAAACATCTTCAATTTGGTCATAATGAAAATATTTTCCTACTTGTTTTATTATAAATTTAGAACCATACTGGGATTTATGAGAGAAATAGTACCAATTTTCAAGAAATTATGTCTCTTATACATAAATTTAAAATTTTTTTTCAACTTGGAAAAAAGAGCATATGTCCTAATCCAAGACAGCCTTGATATCTGCTCTGCACTGTACACAAATGGCTGCTGATCACCACAATTGACTCTCTGTGAAACTTGTGTGGTCTTGTTTGGAAGCCAAGCAGTGAAATAATGACAATAGCCCTTACTATAAAACTCAGATTTTTTGATCAGTATGTTTGTTGCATAAAATTAGTGGTTTAAATTTACCCTTTATTAAGAAAAACTGGCTGGACAGTTGAGGCTTATTTTCCCTGTTCTCCAATTCTCCACAGAACCATTGACCACCACACACAGTGCTGTCATGGGCTTCTGCTTCTTGTCAACAGCAGGGAAACAGAAGGTTGATCACTTATTCAACAGAAGGGCAAGCTCTGTGTGTGTGTGTGTGTGTGTGTGTGTGTGTGTGTGTGTGTGTGTATGTTTCCTGAGACCCATGAGTGAACAACATTACTTTATCTGAATTTTATTTAAAAGAAAAATAGAAAGACAGAAAAAAAAACCCTGTAGAAATGAATTTTGAATATTTTTGGAATGGGATCCTGAAGAAAATATGATTTGAGAATGGCAGGATATTCAGAATGAAATTCTTTTCTGAAACAGCAGGAAATAAACTTATAGTCCTTGCAGACCTCAGAAGCACTTCTGAAGCTGTAAAATTCCTCATGTCAACTCCACTATTCAGTTCCTTTTTTCTGAAATAATTATTAATTAATACAGGTGCTAAATTTATAGGAAAATATTAATCTAAATTGACAGACATAGCAGCCTGCATAAATCTGTAGTATATTAAAAGTTATTACTGCCAATTCTTGTTAATATTGTTAGTTATACATGTACATACTTATACATGTATGTATATATTCTTAGTTATGGTACCATATGTTAAAGTTTGTTTTTTAGTTTTTTGAGATAGGATCTAGCTTTCTAGTTCAAACTGGCCCTGAGCTCACTCTGTAGTACAGGCAAGTCTGACATTCACAGCATTCCTCCTGCCTCTGCCTCCTGAGTGCTGAGATTACAGGTGTGAGCCACCACCCCTGGCATTGTAGTGTGGTGCTGATTACTGGTGGGCATGAGTCACCACACCTGGCATATGTGGTTACTGAGGATCAAACTCAGGACCTTGAGTTTGCAAGACAGGAGCCAAACCATTGAGCTAAATCCCTGGCTTATATATTGAAGATTTTTTTTCCTACTTGTAAAAAGTTTTCTCTGGGCATGGTGGCCCAGTTCTCAGGAGGCTGAGGCAAGAGGATCACCTGAGTCCAGGTGCTCTGGGCTGCAGTGCTCTATGCTGGTCAGGTGTCCCACTAAGTTCAGCTTCAATATAGTGACCTCTCAGGAGTGAGGGGCAGTAGGCTGCCTAAGAAGGGGTGAACCAGCCTGGGTCAGAAACAGAGCAGTTGAAAAAAGTTCTCTTCTAAATTTTGTTTAACTTGAAGTTAAGAAATACATTTGATTCATTCTCTTTCAATTTCACAAAATTTACTTTACTTTGTTTTCTTGGTTTGTTTTTCCTAGATTTACTTACATGTGATGATTGAATAGGCATTTCTAATTGATCTTTAAGACTTGGTAATTAATTATTTAATGAATTTCATGAACAAATTATTTAATGCTTTTTAAGATTATTATTTTTATAACTTCTGTTTTAATTTTCTTCATAAAGAGAAATTAAATCATCTTACATATGTTCTCATTGTATTTTTTGCTACATATTTTTCTGTCTCCTCACTTTCATATATTCTTTGAGAATTTCTAAATACAAAGTAAGGCAGTCTATGAAGAGAAAAAATTTCAGTTCAATATTTTTATGTGGAATGATTTTTAATTTATTTTTATTTTGCCTTATACCCCAAAAGGAATATGAAGATGAGTATCGATATATGTAGAAAAGGTGTGATAGGGGATATCTCTGCCTGATTCCTCATATTAAGGGCAGCATTTTGTCTGTCGCCATTATGTGGTTCTTTTAGTTTAAAAAGCCACTCTTCTCTTCCTGGTTTACTGATATATTTCATGATTTATGGTTGTTTAATTTCTTCAAATGTTTTTTCTCTGTTGTAATTTTTGCTTTTATTTCTTCACTACAGTCTGTTGATAATGTGAAGTATATTTGCTGAGGTTAAATCATGAATAAATTTGCCTTTTGGGGAAGAATTTCCCCTGATTTTAATGCACTGTCATTTTGCTATATTATTAACTCTTTGCTGACAATTAGTGGGAAGTTTTATGTCTATATTAATACAGAACCATGTTCTATGGTTTGATTTGTTGCAGTGTCTTTGATTCTATTATTAGTATATTTTAGTATCACAAACAAATGATTCAGAAAATTATTTGCATATGTGAAAGAGTTTGGTTATAATTGATATTATTATCTATTAAGTCGTTTGATTTGAAATTTTCTCTGTGAGAATATTTTATTTCTTTGATTGACATACACACTGCTCCCAACATTTAGCCATCATGAGTTAATTTGTGAGCATATTTAAAGAGTTAATAATAGTTTATGATAATTTTGTAATTCCATCAATCTATTTCATCATAATGAGTTTTGGTTTCCAAGAAATTTGTTGAGTTCATTTAATTTTTTTTTTTTTTTTTTTTAGGTTTTTTGAGACAGGGTCTCGCTTTTTGTGGTTCAGGCTGGCCCTGAGCTCAGCCTCAAACTCACATCACAATCCTCCTGCCTCTGCCTCCTGAGTGCTGGGATTACAGGCGTGAGCCACCACGCCCGGCACTGTGGTATGTGGTACTGGTTGCTGCTGGGTGTGGGTCTCCACACCCAGTATTGTTATGTGGTTACCAGGGAATCAAACCTGGGCCCTTGCGCTTGCAAGACAGGCACCGGAACCACTGAGCTAACTCCCCGGCCCCCGAGTTCGTTTAATTTTGAGGGGTCTATGAAGTTGTTTATAAGAGTCTGTCTTCATATTTTAATATTCCTAGGGCTCCTATTACTCTAGTCAATGATTTGCTTCTTTTCTATTCAATTTGTAAAGAATTTAATAAGGACAGAAAACACCACCTGAAAATATGATACTTGGGTATATGGAAAATTTTCAGCTAAGATCACCTGAAAAAGAACAGATACAAGAAGTCCTTTGAATTTTATTTGTAAAGATATTAGCTTAAAAACTCCCATATGAATGAGGTTCTGGATGTAGCAAAAGACATGGAAAACCCTTTGAAGAGGAGTCATAGCTGAGTTAATACTATGCAAGCAAACCTTCGTAAGTAAATTCTTTTAGCCTCCGTTCATTGTTGCTTTTCCTTTTCTACAATTTCTTTTCTATCTTTACCAAGTATAAAAAGCACTTATGGGCCGGGGATAGAGCTCAGTGGTTCTGGTGCCTGTCTTGCAAGCGCAAGGGCCCAGGTTCGATCCCCGGTAACCATATAACAATACTGGGCATGGAGACTCACCCCAGCAGCAATCAGTACCACATACCACAGTGCCGGGCATGGTGGCTCACACCTGTAATCCCAGCACTCCGGAGGCAGAGTCAGGAAGATTGCTGTGATGCGAGTTGGAGGCTGAACCACAAAGCGAGACCCTGTCCCAAAAAACCTTGGGTCTCCAAGCCCAGTATTATTATGTGGTTACCAGGGATCGAACCCAGGTCCTTGCACTTGCAAGACAGGCGCTGGAACCACTGAGCTATATCCCCAGCCCAGTATCAGGTTTTCAAAAACTCATTTTTCTGTCTCAGCTTCTGCTTAGGCCTGTCCCACTAATCCTTGAGCACGGCTTGGGCTTGGTTTTTGTGGTAGTGGTGATTACTCTGAGTTCACCTTTGACTTCATAGCTCTGAAATGTCTTATATTTGCATGGATGGTTAGAGAGCTTTGTTCAAAGATTCCTCTCAGGCTTAAGTCTTCTCTGTGTGTACAACTTATTTGTCTGTGCTCTTGCTTTTCCCAGCAGTTGCTTTATTCCTGCAGTTGGCTGTCTGTATCTGGTGAAAATCAAGATTTTTTTTTTAATTTAAATCTTTACTGGTACATTATGAATACACATCATCATCGCATTCAACATGGAGAGTTTGTATCAAAATCTGACATGATTTGATTCTCATTTTTCCCCTTTCCCCATTCCCTGCAACCTCCACCCCCTATATACACAATCCTTGCTTCCTTTTTCCTTTATTTCTGTCACATTCTTTTTCCCCTTGTTATTTACCCCTACCCCTCTTTCCCTTTAAATATTTTCTATTTCACAAGATTTTCATGAGTTGTTCTGGTGCAACCTCAAAATTAAGTGGTGTTTCCTTGGGTTTTAGGGCTTCGGATGAGACTCATTCAAGAGTTGAAGGACATTTTTTAAATGTTTATATTACTCCCCAGATATTGAAAACTCTTTAATATAGTTGCCTTAAAATTTCACTGAACCAATCAATTAAACAAAAGCATATATTTTATAGATACTACATCTATATATACTTCATCTGCTTAGATTAGGATTTTTTTTTTACTCTCAGCTTTCTATATTCTCAATAGAAATTAGTCTACTCCTTCTTAAACTAAACATAGTATTTTTACATATTTTCCTATGAGAATATTTGATCATATATCATCATGTCATATAAAATGTAATTATAGTTATTTTAAATTAGTCAACTACTGTAATTCTAAATTTTTATATCAGTGCCTGTTAAGAATTTAGATTTTTCTTATATTTAATTCTGTAAGTATTTGCTAAAAAGTTTTTAATTTTCATTGTGATCAGAGACTGGCATCCACAAAACTTTTGATATTTCACTGAAAATATTACCAATTTTGATATACCTTGGATGAAGGACAAAAGTATGATGTGCAAAGAAATAATTTTATGTGTCATTGAGAAACTAATAGAAATTTGATAATAAAAGCTAATTATGTACAACAGCTTAATTGTTACCAGTGAGGTACAGAAAAATATTTTAGAAAGATTTTTATTATTATATTAGTATGGCAAATATGCAACATATTTTTATAGAAATTCTAAAAATTTTTAGAGTGCTTATAAAGCTGAACTTTAGTTAAATCTATACTTGACATTTCAGGAATTTTCTAAGTTTTGTGTTTTTCCTTGCTATATCTCTAGCTATGACATTTTGGGATCGTGATTTTCTTGCTTATGTCTTCAGTTTATCAACATTGAAATCTGGTACACTTTGTTTAATCCCTAATTTGATGTGATGGAGCCTCTTTTTAGATAATAATATTATCAACAAAAAGACTATTTCTTCCAGCTTTATGTCAACTTTTATTTGAATAATCATGTTTTCATAGAAGTCAGTGATAAATAGTGATAAATGTTAAACTCAACAGAACTGAGACAAGAGCCTTGGGTTCTGCTGTTGGAAATGTCTCATTAACTTGACACTCTTCTATAAATAAGTATACTTTGTTACATACACTTAATAGTCTAAAACTTTTCTGCTTGTTGCCTGAACCTAAATCTACATGCTGACATCTTCCCCACACATTGATAGAGAGAGTCTGACTTAATGCCATTTTGAAATTTAGATATATGTTATCTATTTCAAGACCTACTTAATATTTTATTTTAAAGTAGGTCTGTGATTTATGCCTGTCCTTAAAGAAAATAACTATGGCAGATGATAGTAAAAACAGCTTAGTCACCAGTCTTTCTTGCACATCTTTTGCTTTTTAACTTGGCATCCTCTCTAATCAAAAGACCCAATCCAGAAATAGGCATCTGAAATGAACAGATATTTTTCAGAGGAAGAAGTAAAAGCAGCTAAGAAGTATATGAAGAAATGCTAAACATCACTGGTTATCTGAGAGACGCAGATGAAAACAACACTGGGATTTCCTCTCACTCCACAAAGAATTGCTGCTGTCTCAGAATTAGCCAGCAAAAAATGTTGGCGAGGCTGCGGAGCAAAAGGAACCCTTACCCACTGTTAGTGGGAGTGTAGACTTGTACAAACTCTGTAGAAATCAGTGGAATTACCTCAAAAAGCTAGGATTGGAGGTTCCATTTGACTCAGCCATTGCTCTCCTAGGTATATATACAAAAGAATAAAAAAGATTTCTATCACAGTGACATATGTACACCCGTGTTTATAGCAGCTCAATCTATGATTGCTAAATCTGGGAAACAATCAAAATGTCTATCAACTGGAGACTGGGTAAAGAAGATGCAGTTCTTTTATAGAATGGAGTATTATTTTGCCATTAAAAAAGATAAGATTGAGTCATTCATACTCAAATGGACTTACCTTCAGAACATCCTCCTAAGAGAAATAAATAGGTCACAGATGTGAAAATATCACATCTTTTCTCTGGCCTGAGAAAATGAAGGTGTAAATGAGTTCTAGTATATATCGTTGATATTGAGATATAGAAAACATTTAAAAAGAAAGAGGGTGTCAGGATAAATAACGAGAGTTAAAATAATGTGATAGTAATAAAAAAATAGGAAAAAGAGCTTATATATATAGAGGCTGGGTGGTTGCAGGCCAGGTGGGGGAAGGGGAAAAATGAGAATTAAATCATGTCATATTCTGGCACAAACTCTCAATGTTGAATATGATGATGATGTGTTTTCATAGTGTACCAGTAAAGACTTGAATAAAAAAAAGGAAACATGTACTCTGTTCTCCCTACTCCCAACAATGGGGTGGCTCTATAACATGATGTTTTAAAAAGATTATGGCTGAAGAATCACGAGACAGATCCATTGTCAGAAATGGAGAACACATCACTGCTTCTGTTCTGCCTTGAAATTTGGATCCATCATGAAAATAAATCTTAAATGGTGAAGGAAAAAAAAAAGAGAAGCCAACAGAATGGAACAGTGTACACCCTCAGTGGAGAAAGAATAGCCTCTTTAACAAATGGTGCTTGTAAAACTGGACTTTAACTTGCCAAAGACTAAAGCTAGACCTAACTCTTTCACCGTGTACTAAAATAAAATCAAAGTGGATTAGGGACTTAAATATTAAAAACAGACATATTAAATCTGCTACAAAAAAAGCTAGGTAAAACTCTTGAAGACATTGGTTTGGGGAAAGATTTCATGAACAAATCCCCCATAGCACAAGAACTGGCAGAAGAAATCAATGAATGGGATCTCATCCTATTGAGAGGTTTCTATCAGCCGCCTCTCAGATAAAGGGCTACTATCTATAATATATAAGGGGCTCAAAAAAATCAATCCACCCAAATTTAAAGACTCACTTCAAAAATGGACATCTGAAATGAACAGACACTTTTCAGAGGAAGAAATAAAGCAGCTAAGAAGCATATGAAGAAATGTTCAACATCACTAGTCATTCGAGAGATGCAGATGAAAACAACATTAAGATTTCATCTCACTCCACAAAGAATGGCTGTCATTTCAGAATTAGCCAGCAGCAAATGTTGGTGAGGCTGCGAGGAAAAAGGAACCCTTCTCCACTGTTGGTGGGAATGTAGACTCACACAACTTCTGTGGAGAACAGTTTGAAAATTCCTCAAAAAGCTAGGATTGGAGGTCCCATTTGACCTGGCCATTTCTCTGCTAAGTATAGACACACAATAATTAAAAGATTCATATCACAGTGACATATGTGTGCCTATGTTTATAGCAGCTCAGTTTGTGATTGATCTTGGAAACAAGCCAAATGTCCATCAGCTGGAGACTGGATAAAAAAGTTGTGGTTCCTCTTCACAATGGAGTATTACTCTGCCATAAAAAATGATAAGTTTGAATCATTTATACTTAAATGCACAAACCTTGAGGACATCCACATAAGTGAAATAAATAGGTCACAGATGTGTAACTATCATATCTTTTCTCTGGTATGAGAAAATAAAGATGCAAATGAGTTCAAAGAATGTATGTTATATATTTTGAAATAGAAAATACTCAAAGTGAAATGGGATGAAGGGGGAAAATAATGATATTATAACAAAAAAGAAAGGAAACAAAGTTTATGTATATAGGGGGTGAGGGTGGTGGGGTTGGTAGGGCTATGGGAGAAGATGAGAATTAAATTGTGTCATATACTGGTACTAATTCTCGTTGAATGCAATCATGGTGTGTATATGTAATGTACCAATACAGATTTCAATTAAAGAAAAATTAATGGCATTACCTATAACCTCACAAAAATAATATTTTTTAACTAAAATACTAATTTTGGTACATTTTATTACTTGTCAATAGATCATAGTTACATTTTCCATTTTTACCTTTTATGAAAATTGGAACACAGACTCATAAGAACATTCAATAACATATTATCAGTTCTAATGAATATTCAGAAAACATTCATGAATTAATATTTGATCTTGTCAACAAACCCATCTTATACTCTAGGTGACATGAGTTTTCTCTCTCTTCTTCATCAGGATTTTGTGTTTAAAGTGGTATCAGATCCAAAAAAAGATTTTGAGAAAGATTTAATTCTTATATCTTCTTCAGACATAGAATAAAATGGTAAATATTATATATTTATTATTCTTATTTTAAAGTCTAATATGCTCCGCATAGGTGAATTTTTACAACATAATCACTTCCATGTTATAATTCAATGATTACGCTCTCCACTTTCAGTGATTGTTATTAAAATAAAATCATATTATATGGAAATGGTGTGACATTATTTCTATTTAATATTTATATGTATGTATTTGTTAGATTAAATAATGGTTATCTTAAAGACAATATGAATATGGTTGCTAAGATGAATGATCAGAAAGAATTGTTCTAGAAATTAAAGAAGAAAATAATGTTTCATCAGAAAAACCACTTCTGGAGTCATCAGTCTTACTTCCCCAATAGACCAAGGCAAACTGATCGGCTGCTCCTAATGTGCAATTCCTGGTAATAACCCAAGGGTTTTTAATATCACTGTTGTTTTTAATATTTGTTTATAGCCTTACTACATGTAGCTAGAATTTGTGTATCAAATGTTTTCTTTATTGGGGAGATGCATTATTAAAAGTAGAAAAACAACAGCATCATGAATATCTTTCCAATTTATGGGAGCAATTGAGTTTTAAATATTTAATTTATGCATTGTTTTGATTGAGAGCTATCACTTCTACTTGCGCCTTAAATAATAATCACTAACTAAGTTTAAAGAACTGTTAGGATGTCTTCTCTTAGCATTTTAATGTTATATATACATCTGTAATTTCAAAATCCCCAAAGAAGAAAACAAATCTACATTCAAAATTGGCTACTGAATTAATAAAATCAACTTAAATATTTTAATAAAATATTAGGTTTATATTACTTTTCTTCTAGTGTTTTAAATAGCATGAAATTTGGTATAAATATTAAATGATACAAGACGCCGGAGGCGCGCCCAGGGACTGAGGTTAGCAGCGGGTGGCTCGGGAAACGGCAACTGCAGCACCGAGTCTGCGTCACTGAATCTGCGCCGGGTTTGGAGCTTACTTGTCTCCAGGCCCACGCCGGAAGAGCGCCCAGGGACTGAGGTTAGCAGCGGGCGGCTCGGGAAACGGCGACTGTGCCACTGAATCTGCACCGGGTTTGGAGCTTACTGGCCTCCAGAC
>PVIR01042357.1:0-12275 GCA_004026965.1 Petromus typicus | reverse complement strand
TGGCAAACTGTGCTTATCATTAAAATGAACAAGTTAAACGCCATAGTTTTACATCATGGAATACTATCAACACACATACTGAAAAGTAAATAATTTTTTTTAAATTTTAAATTTTTAGTTTTTGAGACAGGGTCTCATTTTGTAGTTCAGGATGGTTCTGAACTCAGCCTTGAACTCAACAATCCTCCTGCCTCTGCCTCCCAAGTGCTGGGATTACAGGCATGAGCCACCAGGTCCAGCATTGTGATATGTGGTACTGATTGCTGGTGGGTGTGAGTCACCACGCCTGGCATTGTGGTATGTGGTTACGAGATTGAAACCTCTGCACTTGCAAGGCAGCTGCCATGCCAGAACCACTGGGCTAAATCTCTGGCCCAGTATTTATTTATTTTGGAGATAAGGTCTCACACTATGTAGTTCAGGCTGCCCTTGACCTCACTATGTAACCCAGGCTATCCTTGAATTTGTGGTGATCCTCCTGGCTTCCTGAGTGCTGGGATTATAGGTGTTACCATGCCTAGTTTAAAATGTAAATTCACTTTTAAATTTTAGTACTGAGGGGTAAAGGAAAAGAACACAGCACAATCTTTAGCACAGTGTGATTCAGGAAAATTTAAGAGTTGCATAAATTGGGCAAGATGGTAAATGCTTGTAATTCTCATGCTGGGAGGCTGAGGCAGAAAGATTCTAAGTTCAAGACCTGTCTGAGTAATTTAGAAATCTTGTCTCAAAATAAAAAAATAAAAAGGGATAGGGCTATGGCTCATTAGGACAACCAGCATCCTGGGTTCAGTCTCCAATACAATAAAAATAAATAAATTCAAAACAACACATATTAAAATGCTGTTTCTGATATATACCTTTAAAGACTATCTATATATTCAAGGATATATATATATATATGATGTGTATGAATATATATATCATATATATCTCAACTATATATATATATATCAACTGATATATATATCATATATATCTCAACTATATATCATATATATCCCAGGTTAGAGGTAGGTACAGGATAAAATTAGAGGAAGAAGACAATGGAAAATGCAAAATTTGGGCCGGGGAGTTAGCTCAGTGGTTCCGGCTCCTGTCTTGCAAGCACAAGGACCCATGTTTGATTCCCCAGTAACCACATACCATACTGGGTGTGGAGACTCACGCCCAGCAGCAATCAGTACCACATACCACAGTGCCGGGCGTGGTGGCTCACGCCCGTAATCCCAGCACTCGGGAGGCAGAGGCAGGAGGATTGCTGTGATGTGAGTTGGAGGTGAGCTCAGGGCCAGCCTGAACTACAAAGCGAGACCCTGTCTCAAAAATCATTAAAATGAACAAAAAAAAAAGAAAAGAAAAAGAAAATGCAAAATTTAATCAACACATGACAGGGCCAGTTGTCATGGACTAAAAAGTACGCATAGTTTGTCTCTCTGACTCAAGGTTATGCAAATAAAGAAACAAGAAAAAACCATACAATAAACAACGTGTAAGAAACATGTAAAACTAGGGAAAACAGGTGAGTTGGGTATGGGATACGTGCTGTCATCACAGCACTGTTAGAAGCCAAGGTGGGAAGATTGTAAGTTTGACCTCTGCCTGAGCAGCGAATCATCTTAGCAAGATTATGTCTCAACATGAACCCCTGCAGGCCACACTCCCTCAGACCAGGCCTGCCTCCCATGAGCAGGCCAGCTATTCCATCACCACCATCCACTCACCTTCCCAACCCACAAGGATGTGGCCGCCATTTTAGGTCTAAGCTATAACGCCAAATGTGACTTGGAATTTCTTTCTCTTTTTTTTGTACACAGAATCAAACTCAGAACCTTGTACTTGTCAGGTAGGCACAGTACCACTGAGCTATATCTCTGGCCTTCAACTGGAATTTGTAATCCAAATGTGCATGAATGAGTACCTTTTTAAAAAGAGCAAATTACCCAGAAAACCATAGAGATTGAAGTTGGGTAAATTTCCAAAATCTGAACAGGAAACAAATGTGACTAGAAAGAGGTAGGAAAACTGGAGTAAGAACCACCTACATGAAACATTTAGCAAATGTTTACCACAACTCCACAGGGAATAGATGTAGAGGAATTTATGAGAAACCCCTAAGATTGCACAATTTTGACTCAAGGCTGAGGCTTTGACAGCAGCCTGCCTTGGGCAGAGTCACTGCTCCATTAGTTACAAGCTATGGGTCGAAAGGGCAATTCAACCTCACCATCCCGCAGGTTCCTCAGAAAGGGGACAGTGGTACGTTTCCTTGGGGGCTGTAAGATGAAGTAATAGCTGAATGTGTTGCCTGTAATCTCAGCATTCACACTCTGAGGCAGGAGGATTCTGTGAGTTATACAGACTGGTCTTGAGTTCACTGGGTATGTGTGTCTTTCAAGGATGTATTTTATCCATGTCCTCCATTGTAAAACGAAGAAAGAGAAGAAACACATACAGAGATACCCATGTCACTGTCCATCACATATGGAATGCTCTGCTTCATCTCTGCTCCAGATCAACCCAGCCAAGTGACCAGGGACTGAAACCTCTGACACCATGAGCCAAACAAGTCTTTCCTCCTATAGGTGAAAAGATTTGATTTTTGTAGGTATTTTGTCACCGAGACAGAAAACCAGTAGCTAGATGTAGCCAGAAGGCTGGATCATCTCATTACCTTAAGATCAGCCCATTAGTAATGGTAACTCGATCTGTCACTCTAATTCTACTCACCATGTAACCTAATGTAGTTAGGTTCTAGGGAACAAGAAGTAGAATAATCTGGGACATCTATAGAGACTGAATGCTTGCAGACTGTTCCTACTGATTATCAACTTCACTGGACTGAGGGATTCCTAGATTAGCCAACCACAATTCTGGGGGGCCCCGACTGTGATGGTGTCATCCAATAGGCTTGCAGCCCAGATACAATGAAAAGAGGAAGGAGGAGGAAGTTGGTTTGCACTTGCAAGCTTGACTCTGCTTCCATAGGTGCATCTTCCGTAGGTGCAGCTTCTGCCATTGCCTGTGGATAACAGCCTTGGCTTCTTCATTCTATCAGTGTGGACCTCAACCAGTGACCCTGGTGTAAGGACTGGGGCCTCAGATGAGGCTGATGCTTTGGTCTTTCTTATTCTGAGGTTACCAGCTTGTTGGACTGAGATGCTCTCCCAAGTGCACATGGCCTTGTGGACTATGCTGCCTCTGATCCCATGAGCCTCTAATAAATACCTTTGAAGAATTTATATGGAACACACACACACACACACACACACACATACTCCCCAACTGCTCTTTAGTTGGCTGGTCCCCAAATCCCTGGAATATGCCCACACAGCTCACCCCCACAATGCCAGTCTCGGATCAGAGCACAGAAGGCCAGGGGCGAAGAGCAGCTCGGCTGCCTGCCGCCTCCAGCTGCCAGAGTCACTAGCCAAGTTCCAGGCAACTACAGAGGACAGGGCCAGTGGGGAGCAGAGGTGCAGCCTGGACGCTGGGACAGGCACAGGCAGAGTCCTGACAGGGACAGTGACGCCCTAGCAGCCAGGAGTCAGCCCAGCTGCCCAGGCTTCCATCAGGACACCCCACCTACTGATTTGGAAAGAGGAAGCTTCTGTGACTCAGTTTCCTCTCCTACAAAATGGGGCTGAATGTCTGTGCCTCCCAGAGAAGACTCGAGCATTAAATAATGACATACACATAGGAAGAGTATAATGGTGCCCGTGAAGTATGAGTTTGTTCCTAGGTCAGAGCAGTTGTGTAGCTGGGGTGGGCACCTCCCTGGGACCCCTGTCCAGGTCTCCGCAGGTGCAGCCCCCCACCTGGTGCTCAGCCCCAGGACTGTGTGTGGCTCCCTCTACCCGAGGACTTGGCGGATGTCACTGTCACCGTGGGTTCTTCCCTCCCCTTCCCCCATCCTCCTCTTCTGCAGGATTTTTCTCCATACCACATAGCACCACCTCGGATACATTATGTTTTTCTTATTTTGAAGTAACTGTATGAGCCAGGTATCATGGTGTATGACTGTAATCCCAGCTACATGGGAGGCCGAGGAATGGGGTGGCAAGTTCGAAGACAGCTGAGAAACAGTGAGGCAGTCTCTAAATAAAGCATGGAAAGACTGAGGATATGGCACGGTGCTGTGGCTCTGGAAGCAATCTCCAGACAGGAAGCAAAAGCCCACGCTTCCCCATCCGGGCACCAGTACTCGTAAATATTTCTCAATGTAAATGTACTCAGACACATTCAGACATATATGCTGCTTCCAATTTTGCTACCATCAACAGTGGTGCAAGGAATGTTTTGGGGTACGTTTCCTCGTGTGCACGTGAGTTTTTTAGCACTAAGGAATGAGTTAAGCACATCTTCAGTTTTCCAACTGTTACCAAACATCTCTCCAACTTGATACTTATTTGTACTGACAAGTAAGGTGTGAGATTTCAGTTCATTTTCTTTCTTTTTTTTTGAGTCAGGGTCTCGCTTTGTAGTTCAGGCTGGTCCTGAGCTCAGCCTCAAACTCACAACAATCCTCTTGCCTCTGCCTCCCGAGTCTAGGATTATAGGTGTGAGCCACCACGCCCACACTGCAGTACGTGGTTACCAGGGATCGAACTCAGGACCTTGCGCTTGCCAGGCAGCTGCCAGACTATGAGCTAAATCCCCGGTCAGTCCCTCAGTTCACTTTCTTGACAGCACATGGTATTGTCAGTCTTTTTAGCTTGTTGACAATCCTAGTAAAACACAGTATTTCACTCTTTATTTGTGGTTATTAATGCGCCTTATCTGCTTTCATGTGCCTCTTGGTCAGCTTCTTCCTCTGTGAATTACCTGTTCACATTTTTGAGCACCTTGTTTTAGTGACTCTAGTTTTGTTCTGCATTTACTGAAGGTATAAAAGGAGGAAGCTGCTGCTGTGTGGAGCGGAGAGCAGCTGATGAGAACAAGAGCACACAGCGAACTCGTGCTGACACGTGGTCTTCTGGACAGCTCCTGCTCTCAGTCAGTGCGTCTTCTCCAACCCTCACTAGCAGCTTGCTTTTCCTTCTCCTGGCACTGGGGCTTGCATCCAGGCCTTCTCACGAAGCTGCGGCCTCAGTCTTTTAGTTTTTACTTTGAGACAGAGTAAATTGCTAAATGGTCTAGGCCAGGTTTGAACTTGAGATGTGTCTGTCTCAGCCTCCCAGCGTGGTGAGATTACAGGTGAGCATCACCACATCTGGTTGGGATTTTTTTTTAACTTTTAAAAAAGTGGTTTTTGGGGCTGGGGAGTTAGCTCAGTGGTTCCAGCGCCTGTCTTGCAAACACAAGGACCTGGGTTAGATCCCCGGTAACCACATTCCATACTGGGTGTGGAGACTCACGCCCAGCAGCAACCAGTACCACATACCACAGTGCCGGGCGTGGTGGCTCACGCCTGTAATCCCAGCACTCGGGAGGCAGAGGCAGAGGATTGCTGTGATGTGAGTTTGAGGCTGAGCTCAGGGCCAGCCTGAACTACAAAGCGAGACCCTGTCTCAAAAAACCTAAAAAAATTTTTTAAATAAAAATAAATAAATAAATAAATAAAAAGTGGTTTTTGATGCCAACATATGTTGCCATTCCATTTATTAACATGTTCTTGTCAGTTTGAACTATGGGCAGTATAAATCACAGATGGGTGAGACTGTCCCGTTGGTACAAACTGATCTAATCCATTTATCAGGCTTTTTTCTAATAAATCAGAGCTGTTCAGAAGTGAGGCATACAAATTATGGCCCCATCAAGAATGTGTTTAGTGGGAGCCGGGGATATAGCTCAGTGGTTCCGGCGCTTGTCTTGCAAGTGCAAGGACCCGGGTTCGATCCCCGGTAACCACATATCTATACTGGGCGTGGAGACTCACGCCCAGCAGCAACCAGTACCACATACCACAGTGCCGGGCGTGGTGGCTCACGCCTGTAATCCCAGCACTCGGGAGGCAGAGGCAGGAGGATTGCTGTGATGTGAGCTGGAGGCTGAGCTCAGGGCCAGCCTGAACCACAAAGCAAGACCCTGTCTCAAAAAACCTTAAAAAAAAAAAAGAATGTGTTTAGTGCAAATTGTCCCAGGGCAATTTAATTATTAAAGACATTCAAAAGTTGTGAGCATTGTTAGCTAAATAATAGCGACAACTTATCCATACCAAACATTTCAACATGATTTAATGTACACTAAGTAGAAACTTTCACCTTTAAATGTGTAATAATGGTTACTGATAATTTTTTAAATAAAATTTGTGTTTATTTATTTTTGGTGTTTGAGACTGAATTCAGGGCCTCATATCATTGATAATTTTTTTTTTCTATGGCTCTAGGAATTGAGCCCAGGGCCTCCTAGTAACTATTTGTTTAGTTGGTTGGGCTGGTTGGTTCGGTTTGGGTTTTTTTGAGGCAGGGTCTCACTGTGTGGCTCTGGCTAGCCTCAGATTCACAGCAGTCTTCCTGCATCAGCCTCCCAAGTACTGCTATATAGGCATGTCACCATACATCTGGCTTACAAAAATGCTGTTTTGGGTTTTTTTAAACTGGGAATTGAACTTAGGACCTTTTGCTTGCCAGGCAGGTGCAGTGCCGCTGAGCTAAATAATTCCCGGCCCTCACAATAATGTTTTAATGAAAGGAATCAATAATTTCTAAAAAAGCAAAGCAAGATAGTAGTGGTATATGGCTATACACACCTGCCATCTCCCCTACTGAGGAAGTTGAAGTGGAGAGAACACAAGTTCAAGACCAGTTTGGGCAATTTAGAAAGGCCCTTTCTCAAAATAAAAAAAATAAATAAATAAAAGTAGGAAAGGATGGGAAAGACATTGAGACAGTGCTCAAAAGCCTTTTTAAGGGCCGGGGAGTTAGCTCAGTGGTTCCGGCGTCTGTCTTGCAAGCGCAAGGGCCCGGGTTCGATTCCCCGGTAACCACATAACAATACTGGGTGTGGAGACTCAACCCAGCAGCAACCAGTACCACAGACCACAGTGCCGTGCGTGGTGGCTCACGCCTGTAATCCCAGCACTCGGGAGGCAGAGGCAGGAGGACTGTGATGTGAGTTTGAGGCTGAGCTCGGTGCCAGCCTGAACCACAAAAGCGAGACCCTGTCTCAAAAAATCTAAAAAAAAAAAAGCCTTTTAAAAAGCTGATGTGGTGGAGCATGACTGTACTACCAGCACTTGAAAGGCTGAGGCAGGGCTATTCCCACAAGTCTGAGGCCATCCTGGGCCACACGGTGAGTTCAAGGCCGGCCTGAACCACACAGCAAGGCCTTGTCTCAAAAAACAAACACACCAAATGAAGATAGAATTTTTTTTTTTTTTTTTTTTTTTTTTTAGGTTTTTTGAGACAGGGTCTCGCTTTGTGGTTCAGGCTGGCCCTGAGCTCAGCCTCAAACTCACATCACAATCCTCCTGCCTCTGCCTCCCAAGTGCTGGGATTATAGGCGTGAGCCACCACGCCCGGCACTGTGGTATGTGGTACTGGTTGCTGCTGGGTGTGGGGACTCCACACCCAGTATTGTTATGTGGTTACCGGGGAATCGAACCTGGGTCCTTGCGCTTGCAAGACAGGCGCCGGAACCACTGAGCTAACTTCCCGGCCTGAAGATAGAATTTTAAAACATTCAACCCAAGATGCCTACAGCTCATGTGTGTATTAAGGAAAAATAATTCTGTGGGGCGGGGGATTTAGCTCAGTGGTTCCAGGGCCTGTCATGCAAGGGTAAGGGCCCAGGTTCGATCCTTGGTTACCACATACAATACTGGGTTTGGAGAGTCACACCCAGCAGCAATTAGTACCAAATACCACAGTGCCGGGCGTGGTGGCTCACGCTTGTAATCCCAGCACTCGGGAGGCAGAGGCAGGAGGATTGCTGTGAGTTCAAGGCTGAGCTCAGGGCCAGCCTGAATTACAAAGCAAGACCCTGTCTCAAAAAAAAAAAAATAATAATAATAATTCTGTGATAAATTAACTGATGAAGAGTCAAGAACAATGGGTTTTTTATCAAGAAATATTTGTTTCCACTTTTTATCACCATCCCATAAATCTTCTCTTTTTAGTAAATAAAATAGTACCAATTATTTCCTCCTGCTGATAAGATTTAGCTATGAAGAGATTCATTACCCACCATAAACAAGACCCAACACATAAAATTAAGTTTAAAACTGTAGCACTTCGAACTCCAGAAACACGTCTGGCTCGCTGCACTCCTCTTCATCTTTGCCTGATTTACACTAGGCTCTGTCTTTCTCTCTTTATGATATTGCTAAATTTGTGGACAAGGTTGTTTTACTTGGCAGAACACAAACCCCATCTTCCAGCTTGGGGTCTGCTCTCTGTCAGACCAGGCTGGAGGGATGGTAGGCCCTCCCCCTCCCTGGGGGAGCTCACGGGGTCGCTGGCAGGGTGTGGAGTGCCTGGGAAGATATATGGAAAGTCTTAGATGCAAGGTATTCTCTAAATAGCATCACCTCCAGAACTGTCCCACTGAAAATTGAAACATTTCACAGATACAGGAATCTAGTAAATTACCATCAAGATGCTGGGAACATTTGTCTTTTTTCAGACCCTATTAAATGAGTCAACCTTGCAAAACTGGAAAACCAAACTAAAGAGTGAAGCATGAAAGGTCATATTTCTTTTTTGTAGTGTTCTCTTCCAGTGATAAATGGAGCCAGTAACACATATTCCTGTGATTGTCTAATACACTGACATTTGACACTGAGACTTAGGAGGAAAAATATGTATGGCGAAGGGGAGAAAGTCAAGGTTTTATAAGGATGGTTATAAATAAAACGTTAGAGCTGAGGGGCATCTATGTGTGATCCTCGCACTTGACAGGCTGAGGCAGGAAGGTCACCATGACTTTGAGTCCAGCCTGGACTACTTAGTGAGTTCAAGGTCAGTCTGACCTACGTAGTGAGATCCTGTCTCAAAGTCCCCAGTCAAATCAATAAAATGTGGGAGAAGTATGCAGCAAAAAGAGTAAGCTTTTTGCCTATAAAGATTAGTGATAAGCAAGGTCACAAACAGGTTATATTGATCAAAAAAGATGTGACAATCCCAAATAAACCTCATTGCTTCTAAAAGCTGTTCTACGGAAATAGGTGAGTGGCACCACAGTTTAAAGGAAATATAAGGTGATCCTCTTCTTTAGAGTTGGTAAAATAAATCTCCAGTGAGTGCTCCTTTTATTCGAGGAAAAGGGCAAGATCTGGTTTCCTTCCTTTCGGTCTAGTACAGATCTCTCTCCTTCCTGGTCTAGCGCTCACACCTGTAGTCACAGCTTCAGTCACGAACCAGCTGGGCACTGGCCCAGAGGGCACAACGGCACCAGCGAGGGGCCACCCTCTTCTCTTGTCCCATCTCACAGTATCCCCGGGGCTCAGGCTCTTCCCCTCTTCCTCTTTTCCTTCTGCCATGTCCTCACTTTTTTTTTTTTTTTCCTGGCAGTAATGTAGACTCTAGGTATTCAGAAAATATGAATGGTCTTCTCCCATTGGGAGCTCACTGGTGGCAAATATCAGTAGGGAAACAATTAAATGCAATGCAACATCATATACTTCTCTACTGCAATTGAAAAAGATTGAAAAGAATAACGGTGATATCCAATATTTCAAACCTGTGAAAATCACAGCATGCATGGAAATGTTATTGCTGAAGTTTAAATTCAGATCGACTGCTCTGGAAAGTAATTTGGTACTATGTATTAAAAGCCTTTAAAAATGAATACAATCTGCTTCTGCGGCCTTACAGTTCCCCATTATCCTAAGAAAGTAAACCTACAGAGGTACAAAGATGCTAGCACAGCACTACACTGCCGGGGTGACTGGTTACACTAATTTTGCTACAGCCATCCAACAGAAAACTAATATCATCATTGAGAAGACTTTAGATTTACAATGTAGTGAGTAGAAAATATATTTTTGAGACATTTTTAAGTGGAGAAAGTAGGTGATGAAACATCACACACAGTTGAGTACAGTGGCACAGACTATCATCCCAGCTGCTTGGGAGGCTGAGGCGAGAGGATTGGGTAAGGCTCCAAGTTCAAGACCACTCTAGGCAACATAGTGAGACCCTATTTCAAAATAAAACAATAGTCTCTCTCCCTCAAGGCCCCATACTCTATTTTGTTGACAGCGTACTTTTGAAATTCTGCCAAATAAATTTCTGTGCCTCTAAACAACAATAACACTAACAACAATAAAAACCTAAACAATAATAATAAAACTCTATAGATAAAAATATAGCTGTGATGTAACTGGCTTTGTAGTTTTTCCCCTTATGCTTCGTACAGCAGTTTAACACTGGGAACACAAATTAAGAGTAACGTGGCAACCCAGGTGGGGTTCTGAAACAGAAAAGGACACTGGGTAATAGCAAAGCAAACCAGGGAATGCTGGGACTTCAGGTAATGCTGTGTCTGTACTGGGTCATTAATTGCAGTAAACCTATTATGCTAATGCAAGATGTTCCTAATGTATATGGATGAATGTGGAAACTCTATACTCTTTCCAATTTTTCTGCAAAAACAGAAATGGTTTTAAATATAAAGTATATTTAATAAAAATAATATAGTAGCTGTAGGGTGGGTAAGGGAATGGGTAAAAATGAGAATTAACTCATGTCATCTACTGGTACAAATTTCCAATGTTGAGTGTGATTGTGATGTGTATTTAAAATGCACCGATAAAGAATTCAGTTTAAAAAATTAATATAGTATAAACTATTCTTAGAATATATGCACAGGAATAATTGTACAAGTATATACAGCAAGGTGTTAATTTTTTTCAATCAGATTTACTGAACCATAATTTACATGCAATAGTACCTCAGTCCACAAACTCAGTTCTTTCTACAATTCTGACTGTAACCAATCTGCATAATTACCAAATCAAATTTCCCATACGGTCAACGTTGAACCTAACCACTGAATCTGATTCAGTTTTCATTCAGAATTGTGGAGTCAGTTCATGAAATGAATTATCACTGCTTATAATATATATATCTTATAAGCTTATAATATATATTATATATAATATATGTTACCACTGCCTATTTTATCTATCTATATCTATATCTATATATATTTATTTGTGTGGTAGAGTGTACTGTTAGCATGTGTGTGGCCCTGGACTCCACCTCTAAACCCTACACACACACGTACACACAGAGTTGTGTAACTTCCACCACAATAGTGATTTAGGACATATCCATCAGTTTTCATGCCTTTTTGTTTTTCTTGAGACAGGGTCTCAATTTATGTCCTGAACTCAGCCTTGAACTCACAGCAATCCTCCTGCCTCTGCATCCCAAATACTGGGATGACAGGTGTGAGCAGCCACTTGCCCAGCACATATGGTTCTAATTGCTGGTGGGTGTGAGTCTCCACACCCAGCATTGTTATATGTGGTTACCAGGGATCTAACCTGGGTCCTTACACTTGCAAGGCAGGCTCTGGAACCACTGAGCTAAATCCCTAGCCCCAGAAACATGACTTTTTTCCTAGCTCTTGGAAGTGAGCCCAGAGATTATAACTTGACAATGGCTAGAGTGTAATTAGGCAGCAGGATCACAACTCTATTCTCCTAATCTTGTTTTTTGTTTTGTTTTTGAAATAGGATCTTTTTCTGTAGTGCAGCCTGGCCTTGAACTCTTGGTGATCCTCCTGTCTCAGCCTCTCAAATGCTGGAATTACAGATATGTGCCACCACATTTGGCTGTCCCCCTAATCTTATATCCAGAACTCTCCCTTTGACCCTCCCACCTTAAAGATCTTCTTCTGGGAAGAGAGAGGGGGGACCTACAGCACTCTCAGTGTTTTCTTCGCAGAATTCAGTTCCATTATTTCCACCCCAGAAAGCTTTCTCCCAACTTCCCTGTGCACTTAATCCTCTTGCACCTTTTGTTAACTATCCACTTAACCCAGGTAAGCCTCTCCTCCGTTCTCTGACACCCTTTGTTCCTGTACAAACTACCGAAGCTCCATTCCAAAGGGGAGATGCAAAAGTGGCATTCACAATGCTCCTAGACTAAGGAGAACAGGAACAGGAATTCGTGCTGAGCTTTTTTTTTTTTTTTTTTTTTTTTAGGTTTTTTGAGACAGGGTCTCGCTTTGTGGTTCAGGCTGGCCTGAGCTCAGCCTCAAACTCACATCACAGCAATCCTCCTGCCTCTGCCTCCCGAGTGCTGGGATGACAGGCGTGAGCCACCACGCCCGGCACTGTGGTATGTGGTACTGGTTGCTGCTGGGTGTGGGTCTCCACACCCAGT
>PVIR01042356.1:0-12279 GCA_004026965.1 Petromus typicus | reverse complement strand
TTCTAAATATCAAGCTCTATCGTGCCATGTTCAATCATAGTCATGATATTTGCCAAACCAATAACATTATGAATGAAAATGTGAACATAAGAATACCTTATAATGCTTGAATTGCTCTTCCAGATTGGCTCTTCAATATTTGTTTTCAAGAAACAAAACAAAGCAAAATAAAACACCTCAAACTAATCTATTCTGATGTTGTTTGAGGCTAGGATGAATGTTTTGGCTTTTTCAGTAATTCCCTAAGAATCTCTATGAAAATATTTAGGTTAAATTTATAACTATTTTAGTCACATATTTCCAGAAATGAAAAAAATTTATGACCATCATTTTATTAAATATCTTAACCACTGTCCGCAAAACACCCAATATCACAAAATATGAGGTATAGTTGGATGAAATGTATATCTTGAAAATAACTTTCTTCAAAAAAAAATATGTAGGACTTTGGGGTTGGGAATTTAGCTCGGTGGTTCCAGCGCCTGTCTTGCAAGCACAAGGACCCGAGTTCAATTCCAGGTAACCACATACAATATTGGATGTGGAGACTCACGCCCAGCAGCAATCAGTACCACATACCACAGTGCCAGGCGTGGTGGCTCACACCTGTAATCCCAGCATTCAGGAGGCAGAGGCAGGAGGATTGCTGTGATGTGAGTTTGAGGCTGAGCTCAGGGCCAGCCTGAACTACAAAGTGAGACCTTGTCTCAAAAAAAAAAAAAAAAAAAATAGTAGGACATTAATGAAAGGGTAGCATTTAGAATAGATATATTGGAAGATTTACCAAAAAGTATAACTCTCTTGCACCTAAATCATTAAATGTTCTTTATGATATGAGAGAGGCTCTGCCCTTTGGACTTTTATCAATATCTTCTATGTACATACGGGGAAGATTAATAAGCTATAAAACATGTATGTAAACTTTCATTTGAAGTTTGCTCTATGTCTGAGTCTGAATCATTTTCTGTAACAAAGAAGACAATCTTTTCCAGAATAGACTGTGCTAAGTATTAGATTAAAAATGAGCAGCCGGAAGTTGGCAGACTCAGCATTCAGATTTTCATAACAAGGGCTCTTGAATATAAAATCATCAGTTGTTAGCAGATAGAAAGGTTTTCTTTCACTGTCTTATATATCTTTGAATGGAACACAGTCCATTAAATTCTAGCTCCTTTCGGAATGTTTCCTGTGAGCACCTGACGTAATTTCTAGTGTAGTCAGCACTGCACAACCCGGAAGACATCTATGTGTCACAGAGTTGTGCTTCTATTGACATTCATGACTTTCTTCTCTGTCCTTTTTCTTCCAGGTTAAAGGTACATGAAATAGTGTTGAATATTGTTTATTACTTACTTCTTCAGAGCAAATGAATTAATTCGGTGAATTAGGCTATTACTTTCTACAAGTCTTTCGTGCTAGCTTTATTGAAACTTTTCTGAATCACTGTTTACTGTTGACCTTAGAGTTATGGAAACACAATTTCTGTATTGGAAAAAATGAAAAAAAAATTAAAGAACTGGAAAAGACACACACGCACACATTCTTCTGCCCATTATGTTGTGACTCACAAGAAATGAATATACTGCATCATCTGAGGCACAATTTTTTGAAAAAAACAACACAGGATAAATGATGCAGCTGCACCCTAGGATATCATAAGTCCTAAGGCTGACATAGTTTGTAAAGAATAAAGTTAGTTGAGATTTTAACAAAAAAGTAAGGAAACAAATTTTATGTATATGGGGGGGTGGTAAGGTGGGTAGGGCTATGGGAAAAAATGAGAATTAAGTTGTGTCTTATACTGGTACAAATCCCATTATGGAGTGCAATCATGATGTGTATATTTAATGTACCAATAAAGATTTTAAAAAAAGTTAGAATTTTAAAAATCTGTTTTCTTAAAAGATATAAGCATTCTCAGTAAACTACATTAAAGCTGAAAATCGGTTCAGGCTTGTAGCAAACATTGTCAACCTTCATTTTGAAATATATATCAGTTAACTGATCATTAATTCTGCATCATCTTAAATAAGCAAAGAGAAACCTCAGTACTGTTTTTCTTTTGCAAAGATGGATTGTTGATTCGTTCATTTATTTGTGCAATAAGCATTTTCGTCACTGACTATATAACACAGGCAAAAGGGTTTCCAAGCAGAGCTATTAGTTCTCTTTGAGGAAATAACATTGACTTCTAAACTGGTTCAGGACATTTCAGAGCTGGGAAGAGAGTGAATGCTAACCCCAAATGGAGGAAGAGAAGATGTGAAGAGTGAAAATGGAGAAAAAGGAGGAGTCAATAATTGATCAGAGGCTGGGGTGAGGAAAGGGAGCTTCTGGCATGGGAACCTTGGTGAAAAGTGTTGCTAATGACTGAGAAGCAACCCCCTGAGATGGAGAGGTACCTCTGAATTGGTTGAATTCTAATTGCTTGGGGCTCATCCAAGAGGAGATCCAGGAGGCAGCTGAATCAGCAGGACTGAAGCTCATGAGCCAAGATGATGCTGGAGTTCAAACTCTTCGGCGATCTGTGAAGCTTTAGGGAGGGTCGGTGGAGGGAGATGACGTGGAGAGCAGGATGGCCCTTGGGCTTGTAGTTTTGGAGCATAGAACAGACAAAGGAAAACAGAACAACGTGCTTCTGGAGTCTGGGCTCAGGGAATGAGGTTCCCTAGGTTCTATAAAACATTTGAAAGTGTTTACACTGAAATGACTCCATTGAAACTTTGTTTCAGAGGATTAATTTGAAGAGAAAATGAGCCAAAGGCGGATGACTCAATTTATATACAACTGTTCGAGAAAGGTTCTGAAGGTCTGAGAGGAAACAATCCCTATTTACAGTTCTAAAGAACATATGGGTCTAAGACACAAAACAGTCATAGATTGTATAGATCTGGGCAACTCAGAGGATATAGGGAAGGAGTCAAGTGACTCGAAGACATTAAGCATCAGAACAGAAGAGAATACTGAGTTTGAAAAGAAGGCTGAAGACTGTCGGAAGAATAGTAATTAACAGAACAACAATAGTAATTCAGTAATAGTAGTTCAACAAACTGCAATTGAGAAGAAGAGAGATAGGGCAGGGGCTTGGAAGTCCGTGCTGTGCTGTGGAAAGCTGAGAATGATGGACTTGAAGAATTAGAAATTACAGGAAAGGAGGACAGAGCTGGCCTAAGAAAATTTCCCCAGAGAAATATGGTGCTCAATGAGGACTGCAGAATAATAAATGAGACTTTCAGGAGAAGAGGAAAGGCTTTGTGCTTCAATAACACTGAATACTGCTGGCTTATTACTACAGGACAGAAGCATAAGTGATATTTCGGACTTGTTGATGGTCGTGATAACCTGTGCAATGATTCCAAGGGCGGTATTATTTCCTTTGGCTATAATTCCAAATAGTTATTTAAAAAGTAGTTTCTTAAGTTTCTATTCTTTTAAATACTATAGAATGTTTTAACTCACTTTTGACATTTGAAATTTCTTGTTCACCCTGTGACTGAGGACCGACTCATCGGAACAGCCAGGCAGGCCTCCTCACCATGGCTGTGAAAGGCCAGCGCTTCCTATCATCACTTTGGCAATATGTGCATAAAGCCTAATGTATTTTTAACTGCTCCAAGAACGCTCCAAGACCTGTGAGTCCAGAGAACGAATGTGGCCACCTGCATTATTTTGCAAAGCATCTTTCAAAACTGACTCTCCATTCTGTACCTGCTGACATTTAAAAGTAACTAAGTTGTTTACCTTGTTTTCATTTCTTGGGACAAATAAAGGTAAGAAGGATACAGTTAGCATTTAGGTCCTGCAGCCACAGCTGGAGATGCACTTTTTTCTTTTTCCTTCTCCCTGTATATATATTTTTTTGTTTTTATATGAAAGGTTGTTATTTTTGTTGATTGGCCAATTAGAGGATCTGGTGGCTGCTACCTACTTCTAAGACTTGATTCTTACAAAACCTCAGAAGCTCATGCTACTTCGGACCTGGTCTAAAGAGACATAAAAGGGTACACTTACAGTTAAGTCTTAGCAGAGGAAAGAGCATAAGCCATTGATCACAATGTGAAATGCTGAAAACTGAAAAAGAATCCAATTTATTTTAAATAAAACTACTGTGTTCTCTGGTGACAGACTCCAGAGTCAGACAACAGAAAGGAACTGACAGCAGATGTTTTAGAGCCAAGATACAGAGAGACTGAGTAATAGTATAGAAAAGAAATTGCTTTGAACTTCACCCCTGCTTTAAATACTTCAAATCAATAGGGTCACAGAGCTCTTTAATAGAGTGATGAGGTCTCGCCCTAGCAGGTCTGCACTGGGACGAGTTGATGTGCGTCCTCGCAGCCGGGTCATAAAGATGGCAGGCTTCTCCATGAAAGGGGCTTTGTGTGGATGGGGTCCATTTGGAGCCACTTGCTTCCATGGTCACTTTCGGGCCAGACCCTAATAGTCTCCATCTAAATGGGACTGACCTCATGCATTACCTCAGGAAACTCAATCTATAAACTGGCTTCTTCTTATGCAGACTGATGAATTCTTGTTTATTCCTAAATGGCTGTCACAAGACCTATTCATCAAACCCTGAGAGGAGGAGAGAGGGCTTACAGAAGCCAGCCTCAAGTGCCGCACCGTTAAATAATCATTAGGTTTCGTGCCTGGTCTTGAGACCCACTCCAAATCCACAAAGCGGGCTGTTTTTTTATTTTTTAACCTATTCATCAGAACTGCATTTAGATGAGATTCTGACCTGATAAAGAAAAAAAAGAGTGCTTTTTGTCACTATCAGTTTCATGGCTGTGTTCTTTCTCTTTTGAGAGTTTTTTTTTTTAAACAAAAGTAAAAGAAAATAAAGGCAGATGGCCAAGTCTTTTCAATATCCGTTTGCTTTATTTGAGCAGTTTAATGTAGTGAAACAGAGTGAAATGTTGCTACTTGCTAAATGGTAAACAACACCATTACCCAGAATTCTGCTGTAGACTAGTACAAAACAGGGTGCTGGTGATTAATTAAACTGTTGTTGTAATTGTAATGCATGATACATAATAGATAGTGTGCCATGTATTTTAAAAGCAGCAAATTAGCAAATAATAACTTTCTACATAGTACATCTCCATTGCTTGCCACTAATGCATAAATAATCAAAAATAAAAGGCTATTATGCAACTACCTAGAAAACGAATGTTTCTGATGTTCACCAGTCTGTAAACATGTGCTGTTCAAGCTGCACTTCACACTTGCTCTAGGTCAGATGCCCCTGGAGGCAACAGGAAGAATTTTCTTCCCAGTGGACTATATGATGTCAACTGAATTATAATTTTCTCAATCCATTAGAACTCGGATGCAGTGCTCTTGTACTTATGGAGATGGTACACTTTTCTATGGATACCAGCTTACAGAAATGTCCATGTAAATGGCTTTGATAGAGAAAAACATTAAAAAGTGACACTGTATTCACTTGTGGTGTACTTTTTATTGCGATATATTTTTTTCACAAAATGAGCACATAGACGTACCTATTTCTCTCTCTCAGTCTTTATATCTGAAGTTCTCAAACACACTGAAGGAATGGAGGAGCCTCAAGAACTCAAAGCCATCACATCCATTTCTTTTCTTTTCTTTTTTTTTTTTTAGTTTTTTTAAGACAAGATTTCGCTTTGTGGTTCAGGCTGGCCCTGAGCTCAGCCTCAAACTCACATCACAGCAATCCTCCTGCCTCTGCCTCCCGAGTGCTGGGATTACAGGCATGAGCCACCACATCCAGCACTGTGGTATGTGGTACTGGTTGCTGCTGGGGTGAGTCTCCACACCTGGTATTGTATGTGGTTACTGGGGAATCGAACCCGGGTCCTTGAGCTTGCAAGACAGGCGCCGGAACCACTGAGCTAATTCCCCGGCCCTCACATACATTTCTTGAAATCTTGTAATTTCTACTTCACTTAGCTCCAGCAATTGGTTTTGTTTGTTTAATTCACAAATACAGGCTCAGTGGGACACAGAAATGGAAGGCGCTGACAGAAACCCTGTCTTGCTGGAACTGGAACAAAGAGCATGTTTAGTGTAGCCCAAAGCAGCACCTCAGAAAAGGACTGCAGAGATCAAGCCTACATCATTCTAATGCTGATGGGATGGGATGTGTGTTCCACAAAACATGGGAACATAGGATTAGCTCCTCCCACCAGCAGGCACACCCTTAACCCTTCTTTAAGACTCTCCCACCCTTGAGTAGCTCCAGGCCCCATATAAGTCAATGAGTCAATGTTCCCTTGTCCTCAGCAAATTTGTGGATTTTGTTATAAGACTACTCAGATTTCTGATTTGTATAATTCAATGAAGCCTCTTTCTCTTTGATTCTAACTCATGTCTTGGAGTGTGTATTGGAATATATTACAGAAAAGAATCCAGAAACTAATGAGCCAACAAGTTGATAGGCAAGTAAATAGACCTAAGAGAAGATTACTGAGACCAACCATTGCATGCTGGATACTTATTTCCAGTGCCCAAGATAGCTGGTGGTAAAAGGGGGCTCATGTGACTTCTGTGAACATGATTAACAACCAGCCGAGTGTCTTTTTACTCTTTCTATTGAGCTGTTGAAAATGAATGATCAACCCTGGACTTCTTTTTTCTCTTTAGCAGCTTTATTGAAATTTATTTTACATGCTATAAAATTCACTTAGTAAATTTTAACTGCACATTACAGTGATGTTTAATAAATATACAAAATTATGTAAGCATGCCTGCAATCCAACTTTAGAACATTTTTCAATGTTCAAAAAAATTATATTCTTATTTGTAATACATCCTACTCTCATTCTTTGTCCTGGGCAAACACTAACCTACTTTGTGTCTTTATATATTTACCTTTCCTGGGTTTCTCAGATAACTGGAATCATGCAACATATTGTCTTAACTGATTTCTTTTACTTAGAATGTTTCTGATATTTATTCAGGCTGTAGCATGCATCAGTATACCATACATTTTTATTTCCCAGTACTGATCTATTCTATAGATATACTACAATATATTCAAGTGATGACTATTTCGTTGTGTCCTCTTTCTGGTTTCTATAAATAAAGCTGCTATTAATATTCACATACTTGTTCTTATATTCACATACATTGTTTTCATTTCTCTTGGGTAGTTCTTTTGGAATGAAATTGTTGGGTCATTTGGTAAATTTATTAAAACTGAAATTTTAAAATGATCCTTTCAATTTTAATTTTTATGGAATTGTAATGTAACTACTATGGAAAATGACACTGAATTCCATGCTAAAGAGTTGTTTAGTCAGTTGCACCCAATCAGGACTGAGAGAGACTAGGTCTTCTTCCATGTCTATAATTTTCACCAATTGACCACAGCTATAGTCCAGAAGAAAACATTGACAAAGGGGAACTTTTGATAGTCCCAGTGGTGTCCCTCAAAGTCCTAATGGCAAAAGATACCTGGAAACAACCAGCTCAAACTTGCTTAGCATTATTGTTGACATGAGTCATGAGACAAGTATGTTGGCACATAGTAGGATGCATGTAGAGCAGACAGATTAGCTTAGTGTCTGGAAATGGGTAGCAACAGAAACTGGGAGTGTCTGTTCCTTTGGCCTAGAACCAATCCATGGGAAAAAGGTGAGTGAATGCAAAAGCACTTTGGCAACAGAGACATTTTTTTCCTTTATGTGATGTGATCTATCTGGGCTTTTTCCTGTCACATTACATTAGGTATGTTCCCAGGAGATAAGGAGATCTTGGGATCCCTGCTTCCCACCTAGCTTCACCATTAATTTCTGACCATTAAATGATCTCTGTTTCAGTGGCAAACAATCCTTGTAAGACACATGGCTACCTTTGTGTTTTCTACCATCAGTCTTTGAGTCGGCTGTTGGTAAATCATGTTCTATTCCACCTCGGCTTCCTGTAATTGAATGTAAATAATAATTTCTCTAAGTGTAGACCTTGTAAAATGATGATCAGTGCTATAAAGCAAACGTAGTTGATAGTTGCCTGGCATATAAGTAACTCACTTCAACACTCACTGTCCTCCTTTAATAGTCTAGGTGACATTTAAATTAAAATTAAGGACTCAGGCTTGAAGTGTGTGTGTGTGTGTGTGTGTGTGTGTGTGTGTGTGTGTGTGTGTTGTGTACATGTGCTCCTGGTCTGTGCATAGGTTATTCTTCTCTTTTTTTTTTTTTCAAGCCGGTGGTTCTGCTCTTTGCTCAGCATAGAGGTGCAGGAGACCTTGTAAAACTAGCCAAGTTTGAAACAAGAACGTCCCGGGAAGTGAAAGCTGTGTAATACCCCTAAGAGTATGTCTCCCAAACTTCTGCAGGGTTCAGATGTCTCATGCAACACAGCTACTTCCTGGTGGAAGATGAGAATAGTCTATACAAGTAACTCTACACAATGTAGGTGCCATGCTTGGGATCTGCCTGCTTGTATTCATTGACATCACAAAAGACAAACCAAGCCAAAAACAAAAAGGGCCCTGCTTCCAAAGGCGTCATGCCCCTTGCCAGCAGGAAGCAGCTGCATAAGATTGACCTTCACTCCTTTTCCACAAAAGGTGGGCACTTTTTAAAACCAAAGAGGGTGGGAATGTTAGAAAATTTATGTTAGAAAATTATCCTATTGTAAAAAGACCCACCAGGGCTCCTATCCCCCATACCCCCTCCTCATGGCTGTAAACTTCTTTCCTGAAATTCATGTCAGTTAAAGGTAAATGGAACTGAGCCTCCTGAAAGGCACAACTTTAAAAGACAATATAGCCTCTGATAGATTAAGCTACCTCAACCTACCTCAACCCAACTCTGATGTGAGGCCACCTACCTTCAGGGTCTATATAAGGGTGCTTTCCCTCTTTTTCTCTCTCTCTTCTCTGTCCCTTCTTCCTTTCTCCCTCTCCTGTCTCTCTCTCTCTCTTTCTCCCCCACTTCTTTCCTTTTTCTCTTCTTTTCTTCCTTTGTTTTTCCTTGCTCCTAGCTTCCTGCTGTGGGAACCATTCACCTTTAGTAAAATCTCAGGATGGAGAGAGAGACGGATTAGGAAACAAAGTTTCTTGCTGAGTGCAAACACAGGGAAAGTAGTGCAACTGGGTACAGCATGGAGTTCTCAGCCACCTAGCTGATGTGAGTGCATACCAGATTTCTTATGAGTGTCTTCCTACTGTAGCCCTGGCAAAGCAGATATTAGTCAGCTCCCCATCACTAGATACACTGACACCCATAGTTTAAAGGAGGAGACATTTCATTGAGCTCAGGGTTTGGAGGGACTCAGTCTGTGTTTGGCTGGCTCCAAGGCAGAAACATCCTGGCCAAAGGACATGATGAAGGACATGATGAACTCATGGTGGTCAGGAAGCAGGAAGAGAATCCAGGAGCCAGGGACAAGGGCACTGCCCACCAGCCGCATTCGCAGGAGCTCACCGCTCCAGCCAAACCTTCCTCCTAATGGCACACAAATACATCAATGAATGAATCCACTTATGAGCAGCTTCCCACGACCTAGTCACCTTCCAAGAGGTCTGTCTCTGCACACAGACTTTTGGGATGTTTTAGAGCTAAGCTGTAATAACAGCCAGGAGCTAAGGATGTGCTTAGGGTGAAAATCATGCCAAAAATGTTAATTAATTCTATTAATCTTGGTTGCCTGGATTTGACACTCACATGAGCTACTGTAAGGAAGAGGAGATGTATTTAAAAGGTAATAGTAAAGAGCATTGAAAGTGAAGGGCTACCCAAAGCCCAGGAAACCTCACAGGCCTTTTAATTATGATAGGTGGAATATATGCTTGGCATAGTAAGTTGATCATCAAACTTTCTATGTGTTCCTCTCATTCTCCATCCATTACTGACGGCTCAGTTTCTGTCTTCTGCTGGACTGAGTAGGTGAGAACTTATCTGGTCAGCTGCAGGAAAACCATTGCTTTTGCTTCACTAGATTGCTGTGCCCCAGGTCACCTGGTAGAGGACTCACCAAACTGGATGATTCTTAGGCCACTTCTTCAAAATGAGAATTATTCATTAGTCTTTTCTGCATATGCCTAGACAAGCAGTACGCTCTTATATTTAGGTATAGAAAGAGAAGTTGAACACAGCTGGAAGCAGATTAATCGGATCAGAGCAAAAAACAAACAAAATAAGGGTCTCACTGTGCAGTTCAGGCTGACTTTGGACTCACCATGTAGCCCAGGCTGGGCTCCCACTTGTGGTGTTCCTCCTGCCTCTGACCACTGAATGCTGGGATTACAGGTGTGTGCCACCACACGCTAAAAATAAATTTTAAAAATAAAAATAGTATGTGGCATAAAAATGACTCATTATTTTTCCCTACATAATGCAATCTAACAATTATTCACATAGCTTTTACATTTTATTAGTAACTATAGGTAAACTAAAGATTATTCAATATATAGGGGAAGATACATGTAGGTTGTGTACATTATGGATTTGAGGGAGAGCTGGAATCAGTGTCTATGCAAATTAATTAATTATTTATAAATAAAAAGCTTAAGTGTTATAGAATTTGAGCTAAAACCAAAACCAAAGAGCTACTAGAAGTAGAGTCAGGATTTGAACTCATGTTCCTCTAGCTCCAGAAGCAATGCTGTCTGCAACATTGCCTTCCACAGGTGGATCTGACTGTTCCACTCCTTAAGGAGCTTGAACGAATTAAAAAATTCAACGGAAGTTAAAAGAAGAAGAAATCTCTCCTGAGAATGTACATAACAGAATATTTTCTCACGTTAATGATTACAGCATACATACACTTTTCACTTGGTGGGTATTGGAAACCAAAATTTCCAGTGTGAAATGCAGACATCATGTGTGGGATATTTATGAATTTGTTTTCCTGGTGTAGCCATGGAACACCTAGTGCCTCCGACACCAATGTTATTAACCTTGGTATGACTTTTAACATCTGTGTTGCCTCCACAGATTCCAGAGTGCTGAAGATTTTGTCACACTTTGGTCTAAGAGTGTCTTCATTTAACAATGGCTATCAATGATTTATTTACTTTTCTGAATAAAAGCAAAATTCTAATGCTTCTCTTTATTAACAGCCAGCGATGTAATTTCTAAATGGAAAAATAATTCAAAACTGTGTTTAGTTTTTTTCTATTACTTTCAAAAATAAGAGCTGCTTTCTTTAGGAAATATGGAGAACTAGTTGTTTATCTAAATAAACAAGGAGTTCAAAATTTCGTGCTTTAATATAAGATCATTTGTAACAAAAATTCTTAAAATTTAAAGAAATACAAGACACTACAGTCCACAAGCATAGATATGAATCCCCAGCAGTGTGCACAGCCCTTCCATGACCTGCGTGAGTCTTGCAGGGAGTGACAACAGCAGCTCCTGGAGCCCATCTCCCTAAAGTCTGCTTTCTTTTGTCCTCTTGGCAACAAGGTTGCCATAATTGTTCGTCTTGATCTTACACCATTAGTGAGAGTTCTCTTCTCCAGGTGTTGTTTGACTCAGGTTCCCTCTCTTATAAGTAAATCATTCCCTTGAGAGTCAGAGCTATTCTTTCTATGTCATTGATCTATTTTAGGACTATTCTATACCACAAGAATGATGTGCTTGTCTTTTCACCCTTCTGTGTGAAGTGAGTTGTCTTTCTTCCAGAACTTTCTACTCAAAATAATGTTAATTTGTATTAGCTTATTTATTATACTTACATTTCATAATATTGTAGATTATTGTAAAAGCTTAAAAATAATTCTATTTGGTTTTCTAAACAATGTTAAATAAAATGAAAGCAAAAATGAGCATGAAATAAAAATAGGCTATATTCCTGGGAATTTAGGTTTTCCTCTTAACCATCAGCTGATAATTTCTTGCATTCACAGACTTCTTAATACATTATTGCAATGCCTAAACATTATATTAACATAAATTCAATTTAAATTGTGTCACTTTGACCAGTGGAGAATCTTAGAAGTAGTTTGTATAGCACTGATTGAACATTACTACTGTTATTATTTTGGCTATATTTACTAAGCATTATATGGAGTGCCTCCTTATGAAGCTATGCTAAATTCAAGTTTTAAATTTATTTAGATAAAAATTAAAATTAAAATTTATATCAGCTCTATCCACTGTGCTTTATGAAGCTGTTTCAAGGGCAAGATGGTATGAAATCCTCAAATCAATCATTTGAGAGTTAGGATGAGAATTTTTATCTAGTCCATCGGAGAGTAAGTGTTGAAACAGGAATAAAAACTCATGTTTCCATTCTCTGAGTTTGATATGTACTCTCTTTTTCTAAGAGTTAATATTATTGAAA
>PVIR01042355.1:0-12121 GCA_004026965.1 Petromus typicus | reverse complement strand
AGAGAGAGAGAGGGAAGAGGAAGGGAAAAAAGAATTAAGATGTGCTATGTGCATGTTCTGACTCCCCACAATGAATATAATCATTATGTACTGTAAACATGTACTAATAAAAAATTACTTCAGTGAGAAAAAAAATCTTACTATAGACCTTTTCTAGGTAAACTGCTTGGAGATAACTAGGGCTCCTGGTAATCTGGGGACATCATACCCTTGAGACCCACTCTCTTGTCGTTCATTCTAAACTGAAGTCTGGTGATATATAAGCCATGCCCATAAAAACTGAACTTCCAGTGAAAAGAGAGGTGAAGGAGAAAGAGACCACACCTACACATGTTGACCCTGAAAATCTGTCCAGTCTCTAAGAAATAGAGACAGGTAGAAAAGAAATAAAAATCTTGACCTTTTTTTTTTTTTGAGACAGGGTCTTGCTTTTGTACTTCAGGCTGGCCCTGAACTCACTATGTAGCCCTGGCTAGCTATCCTCCTGCCTCTGCCCCTGCCTCTGCCTCTGCCTCTGCTTCTGCCTCTGCCTCTGCCTCTGCCTCTTGAGTGTTGGGATTACAGGCACAAAGCACCACACCCAGCATTGTGATATGTGGTAGTGAAAGGGGATTGACCTGGGACCTTGCACTGGAAGGCAGACACAGGAACCACTGATCTAAATACCCAGCCCTGCAAAGAATCTTAAAGATACTATGTCTGAAAATTTAGCCTGTGTTTTTCTTCTAATACTGTAAATCCATAAATTCCAGACTTCCATTCTCAAAGAAAGTATTATTAATTAGATACTGTATCTCTAAATTTAAACCCATACAAATAATGCTTCTTTTAACCACGTTTAAAAAACCAGTTTTTATCTTAGCCCACTAATGAGCCACCTGACTGTAAAAAAACAGACATTAGGTAAATGATGAATACCTCAAAAAATAAGCATCCTAGGTCATCCATTTTGAGGTCACTGCAAATGGACCCCATAATACCTCACCCCTCAAGCACGCACACAGTTTGTAAGTGAGCCTTGTTCTGCTTAATAGCTCTTTGATTCTGCTTGATGATCATGTCCTAAATCACTTTTCTTCAGTGATATGATATGATCAGCCATGGTGACATACATATGTGATCCTACTACTCTGGAAGACTAAGGCAGGAAGATCATAAGTTCAAGAGCAACCTGAGCAATTTAGCAAGACCTTGTCCAAAATTTTATAGAAGGCTGGGCTTTTTATAAAAAGCCTTCGCTCAGTGACAGCGCATTTGTATAGCATGCATGAGCCCCCTGTTTGATCTACAATGCAACAAGAAAATTCAGTAACAAGTTTAGAGAAGCCACGGATTTTAGCTCAGTGGTACCGTGTCTACCTTGAAAGCACAAGGGCTTGAGTTTGATCCCTGGTACTGCCAAAAGAAAGAAACTATGATGCGTGTGTGTTTTTTGTTTTGTTTTGCTTTGTTTTGTTTTAGGTTTTTTGAGACAGGGTCTCACTTTGTAGTTCAGGCTGGCCCTGAGCTCAGACTGAAACTCACAGCACAGCAGTCCTCCTGCCTCTGCCTCCCGAGTGCTGGGATTACAGGAGTGAGCCACCATGCCCGGCACTGTGGTATGTGGTACTGGTTGCTGCTAGGCATGAGTCTCATACCGTATGGTATGTGGTTACCAGGGATCAAGTTCCTTGCACTTGCAAGACAGGCGCCGGAACCACTGAGCTAAATCCCCGGCCCCTATGATGTGTGTTTTTTAAGCAAGTTTGGAGAAAATAAAAAAGAAGAAATAAGAAGTCTCCCAAAAAATGAAACAAAGTCCAAGAAATAGAAAATAGGAGAGATAACGAGCACAAAAAAACCTCTTTTGTGACATCCAAATACTGCAATAGGAGATTGGTAAAAAGAATATAGAAAGCAAAGGAAGGATATGACTAAGTATAGAACAGTATTCCTATAGAGACATAAGTCCTTAGTTTGAAAAACTCTTCAAAGTGCCTGATATAATTCTTTTTAAAAAATCCAGATCTAGAGGTAGAACATCGTGATTAAGAGAAGCCCTTAAAAGTTCCCTGGGAGAGTAGGAAACAATAGCTCACCAATCAGAAATATCTGGCATCAAGCTAAGACCTTAAATGTCCTAGAAATTTTGCCTCCTGAAAAAATTTCTGTAGAAAGAACATGTGGTGTATAGGAAACAGTAGAACTTCCTATCCTAAGGGACACTGTGAAAGAGACTGCAGGTTCTCAGCTATTTAAGCAGGCTGTATACATCTAGTTCACACTGATCAAAACCCCAGTGAGCTTCCACAAGAATGCTTTCAATCATGGATTAACTTCCAAACAATAGGGGAAAAAAGGAAGCTAAATTATGTTAGTCATGTAGTGAAGAAAACATTGTCTCTTCTCTCAAACAAAAAAACTTAGAAACACCAAGAAATAAATATACAATAGATATAAAGCCTAGGGGATTATTTCGAGGAACTGATACTTTTGGTAAACTGATCATATTAATGGCCTTATTAACGGCTTCTCCGTCTTCACACCCATTGGTAGACTCCCACCAGCACTTCCACAATGGACTTGATCATGAATCTTGATGTAGTCAATAGCAAACCATACATGAAAATATGAAGAGATCCTTGCAAAATTTCTACTTCCTCTTGAAGCTTTGCCACCCCCATAAGAACAGACAAAGGTTGGACTGGGGATTTAGCTCAGTGGTTCCGGCGCCTGTCTTGCAAGCGCAAGGGCCCGGGTTCGATCCTCCATAACCACATACAATACTGGGCATGGAGACTCACCCCAGCAGCAATCAGTACCACACACCACAGTGCTGGGCGTGGTGGCTCACGCCTGTAATCCCAGCACTCGGGAGGCAGAGGCAGGAGGATTGCTATGATGTGAGTTTGAGGCTGAGTTCAGGGCCAGTCTGAACTACAAAGCAAGACCCTGTCTCAAAAAAAAGAACAGGGTTGGGGATTTAGCTCAGTGGTTCCGGCACCTGTCTTGCAAGCGCAAGGACCCAGGTTTGATCCGCAGTAACCACATTCCATACTGGGTGTGGAGACTCACGCCCAGCAGCAACCAGTACCACATACCACAGTGCCGGGCATGGTGGCTCACGCCTGTACTCCCAGCACTCGGGAGGCAGAGGCAGGAGGATTGCTGTGTTGTGAGTTTGAGGCTGAGCTCAGAGCCAGCCTGAACCACAAAGCCAGACCCTGTCACAAAAAAAATAAATAAATAAATAAAAGGACATAGGTTAATATATGAGGAAGATATGAAAACAATGAAAGAAAATCAAGCCACCCAAGACAGGATAATCCTAGACTTACCAGCACCAAACATGACATGGGAGTGAATCCATAGAAGATGAGCCGCACATGATCAGATCCATAGAACCACTCAGCAGATGGGTATACTCCTGAGCCATAACAAATTATCTTTTTAGACCACTAAATTTGGGAGTGATCTGTCATGCCATGTTAATGAACTGATGGAGAAATAAATATTCTTCAAATAAAAAAGGAGTCGTGACATTAGTCTTCTTGTCAAGGATAAGTATCTTTGCCATTCCATTTGAGTCTGTGGGAGGGAACAGTTACATCATCATACTCATGTAAACCATTCCTTGGATTTCAACGTTTAGGAACAACCTAAAATCAAAAGACTCCATAATGGCTATGGAACAGAATGTAATTATTGTCAGTCTAAGAAATGTAAATCTCAAAGGACATCCAAGAATACTTAGAAGATGAGCAAAGGGCTAACAAAGAGAGGGAAGGAAGTAGAGCAACATCATTGTTCATCTTCATGGTAGAATCAAGAGCCAGCATCAGAAGATTAGTGTGATAAACACAGAGGTTTAAATAAGTGACTGAAAGTGGAACCAGGTAATCAAGGGCCAATACAAAAGGCATACCAAATGAACCCTGCTTACCATCTGTTTCTTTAGCATGAGAAGTTCATTCTTATTTTTAACATTTTAGATGTGAAATATTTGCGATGGTGTGCACGGAGTGCGTAATCTTAAGTGAACTTAGCTAGCAACAATGTATAACAGTGCAGCCAGACCCTAGACTGAAATGTAGACCACTGTCAGCACCCCAAGAAGCTCCCTCATACCCCTTACCCACCAATCCATCTCTCAGAAGTAACATCTACTCTGACAATCATGGTTGTTCTGTTTTGCCTGTTATTGATCTTTGGATAACTGGAAGTGTGTACTTTTCTGTTTGTTTTCTTAAACATAATAAAATTTGTTCACATTGCTGTAGTTTATTATTTTTTTATTGTAGTATGACTTTTCCCTATATGACTGTATAAGAGTTTATCCATTTTTCTTTTGATGGACTTGCGGATTGTTTCTCATTCAAGGATATTGTGGATGAGGTTGCTGTGAACTTTCTATATTTTTTTGAGTCAGGGTCTTGCTTTGTAGTTCAGGCTGGCCCTGAACTCACTATGTAGCCCAGGCAAGCCTTGAACTCACAGTCATCTTCCTGCCTCTGCTGGGATTACAGGTGTGAGTCACCACACCCAGCACTGTGGTGAGTGGTTACCAGGGACTGAACTCAGGACCTTGCTCTGGCCAGGCAGCCTCCAGAACCACTGAGCTAAATCCCCATCCTTGAAGCTAATGGGGATTAACACAGGCCTTTTTACTAGCTGTTTCCTCAGCTTGGACCATACCATCTAGATAGTTGTGTAGCCAGATCCCTTTCACCATTCAGGTCTCTGCTGTCAGCTGATGGATGAAGAGGAACAGATTTGGGTTAGATCATTTAGGGACTGGCCGGTTGGTCCTTCTCCTGGCCCCTCTATGTGGCTTTTTTCCTTCGTTTTAGTCTGAGCTTCCACATAGCATAGCAGCTTCAGGACATGGAAACTACTTCCAAGGCAGCTGAAAATTTCAGACCAAATATTCTGGCAAACAAGAGAATCCTCATTGGCTTTTATAGCCTAGCCTTGAAAAATCAGTTTTGCTATTGCTATATTCTTTTGGTTACAAATAAATTACCAACCAACCTAGATTCCAGGATAAAAAACATAAACTCTTTGTCTTGGTAGCCAAGAGGCAAGTCTAGATGTTCATGTGAAATGGAAGAGATTATTGCAGCCAGTTTTTGGTAAAATAATCAAATTACAAAAACTTTATCACATTTTTAGAGATGTGAAAATTACTACTCAAAGGACTCAAACCAAAAATAGTTGAGTTAGGGGACAGGAAAGATGGGACCAAGTATTTGTGTTTTTCTGCATTGCTATACCTTCCTTTTCCTTTTCCTTACATTATTCTTTTTTAAAAATCTTTTTTTGGGCTGGGGATTTAGCTCAGTGGTTCTGGTGACTACCTTGCAAGCACAAAGTCCCAGGTTCAATCCAGTAACCACATATAACAATGCCAGGTGTGGAGACTCACACTCACCAGCGATCAGAACTGCATACCACAGTGCTGGGCGTGGTGGCTCATGCCTGTAATCCCAGCACTCAGGAGGCAGAAGCAGGATTGCTGTGAGTTCAAGGCTGAGTTCAGGGCCAGCCTCAACTACAAAAAAGCGAGACCCTGTCTCAAAAAAAAAAAAAAACAACCTTTTTTCTTTTGCATTAATTTTACTGCGAAGATTTACTTTGGATTAGAAATGTTCCTGACAAAGGTTAAAAAGTCTCTTCCTATTTTTCCCATCTAGATCTCTAGATACATTCTTACATCCTTTTTATTTTCCTCTCTTCACCTTTGTAATCTACCCCAAATAATCCTGTTTAAGCCACTCTGACTCCCATTCTGATTCTTATTAAGGTAACTTTCCTAAGCCATGGGACAGTATAGTATGGTTGCTTTTCAATGATTGCTATATATTAAACTCCCAAAATTCAGTGGCTTAAAATAATCACTGTTTTATTATTTCCTACAATTCCACTGGCCAGGAATGTGAAGAGGACACACCTGCGTATTCTGTACTCCACTACCACAACATACTGTCCAACGTGTCTGAGGGCTGAGCAATGAGGGGAGCCATTAAATTGGTGTCATATGTCTGAGGCTTAGGTTTTGGCTGTCAGCTGGGTTTCTGGTCCTTCTCTGTGTGGTCTTTGCCTATCCATGTGGCCTCTCGAGGGGAAATAGTCTGCCTGACAAAGTAGTTCTGGGCCCCAAGAGGTTAGTTACACCTGGCACTTGCAGATCCAGCCCAGGTTCGAGGCAAAGGAACACCAAGAAGTGCGAGTTACTGGGAGGCGCCACAGTAACCGGGTAACACTGTGCCAGACACACTTGAATTCAAGTCCTCTCTTAGCTTACTAGCTATATTATCTTGGCTTAATCCTTTTTCTTTTTTTTTTCTCTTCAGTTTTGAGGATTGAAACCAGGCTCTTTACAGTGAGCTATATCCCTGACCTTTTTTATTTTTTTAAATTAGAAACAGGGTCTTGAAAGCCTCTAAATTGCTACTCTCTTAGCCTCCCACAGTGCTGGGATTATACGTAGGTACCACCACACCAGGGTATTATTGGCTTAATTTCCTAACCTCTCTGAGCTGCTATTTCCTTTCTTATCTGTAAAATCAGTAGAACACAATTCCTCCTAGGCAAGATCATTCTGTGCATTGGATTATGAATTTTGCCTGGCACAGTGGCTGCATGGAGTTGCATGGAAGGGACTTAAACACGTTAGGAAGATGTACAAACTATAAACCTGACAGAACATAAATTCCTAGTAACCTAAAATTCTCCAGGTTGGCTTGGGCTTCCAAAGAATTAGGAGTTGGGTGGGGCTGGGGATATAGCTCAGTGGTTCCGGCGCCTGTCTTGCAAGCACAAGGACCCGGTTCGATCCCTGGTTACCACATAACAGTACTGGGCCTGGAGACTCACCCCAGCAGCAACCCCTACCACCACATACCACAGTGCTGGGCGTGGTGGCCCACGCCTGTAATCCCAGCACTCAGGAGGCAGAGGCAGGAGGATGCTGTGATGTGAGTTGGAGGCTGAGCTCAGAGCCAGCCTGAACCACAAAGCAAGACCCTGTCTCAAAAAAAAAAAGAATTAGGAGTTGGGGCCAATGGAGATGTAGGGGGAGGGGCTAGTTCTTTTAAAAATAGGTATTGAGATATGCTGAATTTCTTCTTTCTCTGCCATCTAGCTTTTTTAAATTTCTTTACAAATCTCTGGACTTGACTTTAAGTTTACTCTTTTTCTTATCACTTATTGGATAATATCCTCCCCTAATAATTTTTTTATCCTACGTAAAAGCCTGAAGCTTCAAAAAGCCCTTCTTGTGAAAATTCATTGTATAAATGTACTTATTCATATTACAACTCACTAAAGTGGAGATGAGGGCTCATGAACACTTGTGCCAGGAACTGTCTCACAAAACAACCTGCCCTATCATTAGCACTATTTTTGCTTAGAAATTGATAGCAGAACTGCCAATTATGACCTCAAGACTAGCTTTACATGGTAACTGCTGCTACTTGCCAGTCTGAGCTCCCTTAAGTACCCCAAGTGCCAATGAAATTCCTTTCATAACTTTTGTAATAAAATCCCGGTTTTCCTTTGTTCTCTAGATAGGACATCCAAGAAGAAAGTTTTTCCTCCTGATCTCCTGCCTTGCCACTCTCCGTGGACTGCTTGAGGTCTCTTGAACTAAAGAGATTTATGAGCAGGTGACCTTTAGCCCAGTGAGAATTCTTCCACAATCTGTGCTAATCTTCTTACATGCTAATATTTAGCATTACCTTGTGCTCCCTGGGTGCCTCTAAAGACAACTGTCTGAACCTTTATCAGCAAAAGTTTTTTAAATGCTTCCTGCTTCTTCCCTTTGCTTTTTTTGCTGTTTGTTTGTTTGATGTTTTGTTTGTTTACTTTCAACTACGGTGGGTTTTCTTTTTTACTTCTTGTAGTACATGTTTGCAGTACATAATAATTACATTTATCATTCATTGTAAAGGATTGGTATATAATACATTTCAATTCCCTTTTTTCCCTCCTTCACCTACCCTCTATTTATTTTTCAAAGTCACATTAATTTCTTTATAAGATCTTATAAAGTTAATTATCACATATACAGATTGAAAACCAGACTAATAGGTCAATGAACATAAAAAACAAGTAAGACAACTGTATTGTCATGGTAAATTTTTACTATACATTGTCTGCACTGGATTATAATACCTTTTTCTTCCTCTTTTCTATTATTTTATTTATATTTTATTTTATTTATTTAATTTTATTTATCTTTTATTTTATTTATTTATCCTTTATTTTATTAGATGGCTGGATAGATGGCTGGCTGGCTGGCAGGCTAGATGGATGGATAGTATGAAAAAGATAAGAGTTTTTCATGTAAGAGAAACCATGTTACATTTAAGCTTATGTGTTTTGTATCTAAGGTATTTAACTTAAAATTATGGTCCCAAGGTGCATCCATTTTCCTATAAATGACTCAGGTTTACCCTTCATGGCAGAGTAGTGCTCTACTGTGCATAAAAATTATACTTTCTGTCCATCTATCTGTTGATAGACATATGGGCTATTTTCATATTTTAGCTATTATGAATTGCACTAGTATAAACACGGATATATAAATATCACTATGGTATGATGTCTTTAACTCATTTGGGAGGATAACTAGAAGAAGAATGGCTGGGTCAAGTGGAATTTCTTTTTCTTTTTCTTTTTCTTTTTTAGCAAAACATTTATTGGTACATTTTACATATACATAATGATAACATTGATCATAGGGAAGATGTACCAATATATGATATATCTTCCTTCTTTTTTCCCCTACCCCACTTTCTTTATGTACAAAAACTGTTTCCATTTTTCCTTCTATCTTCTTTATTTCTTTTCCTTTCTTTCTTCCTTCCCCTCTCATGTTCCCCTTTTATCAAATGGAATTTCTGCTTTTTGTTGTTTGAGGAGTCTCCATAATGATTTTCATAGTAGTTGCATGCTTATAGTCCCACCAACAATGAAGAAGGGTACCTTTTTCCTACAACCTCACTAGCATTTGTTATTGGTTGATTTCTTGATGATAACCATTCTTTCTGAAGTGAGATGAAATCTTGGTGTTGTTTATTTTGCATTTCTTGAATAACCAGTGCAGTTGAACATTTTTTCATGTATTTATTGGCCATTTGTGTTTCATCATCTGAGAAGTGTCTATTCTGTTCAAACTGGGGTCTTATTTTGCTGCCCAGGCTAGCCTGGAACTCCTGGGCTCAAGTGATCCTCCTGTCTCAGCCTCCAAAGAAGCTGGAAGTACAGGCACGCACTCTGCCCCTCTGCTTTCTATATGAAGATTTCTGGTCTGACAAAGGGTGGTAGAAATGCCATATGTACATGGGTATTTATTGTGGAAACTGGCTCACAGCTAATAGAGACCAAGATGTCCCATGATCTGCTGCATGCTATCAGATGAGCTGATGGTGTAATTCAGTCTGAGTCTGAAACCTAAGTACCAGGCACTCTGATGTCTGAGAAGAGAGAAAGATGGATTCCCCTGTGTAAGGAAAGAGAGAAGTTATCCTTCCTTTGCCTTCTACATCCTTTTAGACCTTGGGTAGACCAGATAATCCCTGCCAACATCAATGAGGATGGACCCTCTTTATTCAGTTTACTTGTCCAGATGCTAATCTCTGCCAGAAATACTGTCATAGACATCCTCAGAAACAGTGTTTTTGCCCGCTATCTGGGCATCCCTTATCCTAGTCAAGTTAACACATAAAATTTACCGACTTGCTTAGCAAGGAAATCCTAAGCAGTGTGGGAGAGAAGTGACAGGTGATTAATATCTTCCTGCAGCTGACAGCCAGCAAACTTTTTCTAGGCATTGCTGAGTAGCAAAAAGCTTGACTTTGGGGTCAGACAGAGCTGTGTTCTGATCTACTTTCCACTTGCTCTGTGGTTGTACATAAGTCACTTAACTTCTCAATTTCAGTTTCCTCATATAAAAAAGGGATAAGATCATAAGCCTTCACTGAATTATCCAGATTAGGTGCCACCATGTCTGACAGCCTAGCAGAGGGCCTGACACATTGCTGGCTTACCAAAGTGGACCCATGTCTTACTCTTGCAGGGGTGGAATCTGGAGACGTGAGCCAGCACCAGTTGTCTTCAGGTTTTCCGCCTTCCGAGTGAGGATGTGGCTGAGTCTGCGCAGGTCCAGAGGTAATGAGCAGCAGTGTCAGCGAATGTGCGCCTGTGTGTTTGGCTTTCACAGGTGCACTTGAGCTGCCCTGGGCAAAATGAAGTCATGCTTTGGAAGCACGGAGAGAAGACCTCTGTCATTTGGTGTCACACCCTCTAATGTGTAAGTATCTTTCATAACCTTTGCTTTCTATCTTTGAGTTCATGTGACATCCTTCTCCCAGATTCTTCTCAAAGCAGAAAATGAAAACATTTCAGTTTTTAAGGGTTCGTGTCCATTTTCTTCCTACCCAGAAGCATTTTCTTTAAATCTGTATGTTCCATTCCTAAGCCTCTGCCTTTCCCATACTTCCTAATTAAGCTGTAATACCTGCAAGTCCTTTAAAGAATTTATTCTATCTGCTTTAAAATACTTCAGAATAACTCCAGAGAGATCTGCAGACAAGCAGATCGAACTACGAAACTTTTTTCTCTAGGTTTCTTCCTGTTAGACTCAGAGTTTATGCCCACATCTCGTTTAAATTTTACTGATGATTCATCAGAAGCTGCCACCAGCAAAACCAGTTGTTTTGCGCCTGAGAACACCCCCTGCTGTCCTGATTTTTTGTGATGATGCAACAACCTCATTTATGGAGGTGAAACAGCTCCTCTTCTCTAGATGTTTGGGAAGACTTATAACAATCACATATGTCTATAGTTCATTTAGTTAGATCTTCAAATTTACATCCCCTCATGGCTGGGGATTTAGCTCAGTGGCACTGGCAAGTGTGGCAAGTGCGGCAAGATCCTGAGTTCAATCCTCAGTAACAAAAATAAAGAGTGCTGTAGTCCGAGCATTCTGGGAAGCGGAGGCAGGAAGACCACAAGTTCAAGCCCAGCCTTGACAATTTAGCAACCTAGAGAGATCCTGTCTCAAAGTAAATAATTTTAAAAAGTGGTGAAGATATACCTCAATGTGAAGACTGTGGATTTAATCTTTATCTCACATACATACATACACATACATGCACACGCACACGAGACCATTTTAAATGTGTAAAAACAGACCCTATCTTGAACCCAATCTTTTCCATTTAGCAAAAATAAAACAAAACTTAGCAAAATTCCTGACCTAGAATCACTACAATTTCTAATTTATGAGACTAAATTTGGATATTGGAAGTGTAGAGTGTAGAGCTACTTTTAAAAGTATGAAAAAAATCACAGCAAAATTGGGCAAACCTGTAATCCCAGCACTGAGGAGTCTGAGGTATGAGGACTGCTGCAAGTTCAAGGCCAGCCTGTGCTACACTGAAATACCCTGTCTTAAAAAAAAAAAAAGTATGGAAATAAATAATGTTTACAGTGATAGGGGAAATCAAAGATGGTGCCTGTGTGTTTTGTTTCAGTGAGATTGTATACTCACTAACCAGATAATATTCAAACATCTAAATTCAAGTTAAGATTTTGGGGTTTTTGAATTTTGTTTTGTTTTTACCTTTGAACTATATAATACTATTGAATTTTTTTTTACATTTAGGAAACAAACATAGGCCATAAGATAGGCTAGTTAATTTCAAGAAAAACTTGCTGAAGAAAAACATAAACAAAAGCAACAAAAATATAAGTTTATTTTCCTCCAGACTCCACACACTCAAGCAATATTGATGAAACTCATCACAACAGGGAAAGAAAAGCAAGACATAATTCCACTAGATTATTTCACTGAAGGCCCTTACTGTCAACTCTCAGTGCTCTTGTACTTTTTCTTTATGGTTCCTCAGTGTATATATGTACTTTTTAAAGGAATCGAGTGTTAGTTATCAGTGTTTGTTCATTTAGCTTCCTTTCCTGAAGTCTTTAGTGTTGACATAGGCACTGCATGAGCGTCTGGCTAGTATGTTACCAATTTTCTATATTGGGACAATGTTTCAACTAACAATGACTACAAATTTTCCCCTGATTTCAAGATTCAATAGAACACTCTCCTAGAATGGTGCTGGGATGTTTG
>PVIR01042354.1:0-12255 GCA_004026965.1 Petromus typicus | reverse complement strand
TGTACCTCTGTGAGAAACTGGATATTCTTTTACCTTCCATGTTGCTACTCTTCCTAATTTTCCACCTCTAAACAACAGAATTTTCCCTAGAAAAAGCTCTGCCAAATTATTTACAAGAGCATGCATCCACTTTCACCACCCATAATTCTTATGTCTCATTTTCTACTACAGAGACATACCCTGTGCCAGGAAGCATGAAGAACTTGAAGAATGTGTACATAAGCCTATGTTACTTTATCTCTGAGTGCTCAATAAAAGACTTCCAGGTGCAATACACAGACCATTTAATGACATTCTGCCTCATAATATTTGGAAGCAGCACAGCAGTTTTTGAGACAGGTAGTGACAGGTATATTTATTAAATATATTGTTTTTCACCGTTCAGAGTAGACTTGCAAAAGTTGGACTTGAGAGATGAAGTTGGACTTTCACTGAAAAATTTTAAAGGGAGATTAATAAGAGTGTTGGTATGGTTATTAATAGTAGAAGCCCTATAATTGGATGACTTGGGTTTGAAATATTGATTGTGAAGTTTGTACAATTTCTTGACCTTCTCACTGTTCAGCTTTTACATATGAAAAATGAGAACTGAGGGCATTGTTTTACATATGAAAAATAGAACTTAATGTTGCAGCACAGATAGGAGTTATTAGAAATGAAATATATGAAACATTATCTTCATATAGTCAGCTCTCTATGAATACTCACTGTTACAGTATAATCTAAAATTTAAAACATAATTTAAAGGCTGTGTAACACAGAGATTATTTGTAAATGAAGGTTAAAGGCCAGGAAAGAATGTAGTAGCCAAGTGCCAGATGATAGTATTGTGGAGTAACAGAATGACTAAAGTGAACTGATATGAAATTGACACATATAAATTAAAACTTATGGAAGAAAATACAGGTCTCAAGGTTAACTGCTATATATTTGTCTGTGAGGACTACCTGGATGGTGGTTTCACTACCTGTGAAATGAAAGACTGAGAGGGAACAATTTTATGAAGAAGCAAAATGTTTTTTCTGTACATGATGAAGTTTAGATACCCATTTAAGATCTGAGTGGAGATAATTATGTCATAGAAAAATTTCATCTGTTGAAATAAGTTTCAAAAAACTATGTGTGTTTATGTTACAGAAAAAAATTCTATCCCTTGCTGAAGTTCTTATTTCAGAGCATACCTATGGACTATTCAGCCCTGACATTTCAGGGACAAAATACTTGACACTTGCACCTTAAAGAAGGTGTTACTTATTGACTTATGGTTTCAGATGGTCTAGTCTGTAGTAAATTGGCTTCGAGGCATAAATGGACTGGTAGAGAAATGGCCATGTGTTAAAGAAAGGCTCCTTAATTCACTCTAGCAAGAAACAAACAAACAAAAAAAAAAAAGAAAGAAAGAAAGAAAAAGACACAGGGAAGAGTCAGATCAAAAATAGATCCTACAAAGGCAGAACCCCAGGGACAAACCTCCTCCACCATGGACCACCTCTTAACAGTACATTCAGCCATGACCTTATCAATGGATTAGTATACTAAAAAGAATATAGCTAAGTCATGATCAATTACTTATTAAAGCTCCAACTTTGAACAACAGACACTTTGAAAGGATATTTTAGATACAAACTTTAACAACCTATAACTTTTTTCAGTGGGATGAGAAAAATCATATCCACTTCAACCTTTTTTCATTAAAACTAATTGTATTTTATAGCTGGGGAATTAGCTCAGTGGTTCCAGTGCCTGCCTTGCAAGTGCAAGGACCCAGATTTGATTCCAGGTAACCACATACAATAATGCTAGGCTTTAGGTGATCGACCTTTTTGTGACAGTGAGGTAGTGAAGCCCCCAATTCCAATTGTATTAGTGCTTATTTGATTTTTCATGCCCATTAATATTTGTTTGATGTGCTATTATATAATAATATATGTTATACATATATTATATACATTATATATTATACATATGTATATATTATATATTGTATATATAAATATATTTAAATATATATTTGTACTTGTTATCTCTTACTCTTGGATGAGAACAAGTACTGTCTCATTATACAAAGAAGGCACCAGCATTAGTACTCCACATGGCTGGAGTATTATCTGTTGACCTACAGACAATTTATAAGTAGTTTTTGTTGATATTTTCACTTTAAGGCGCAATATCATAAAATGTACAATGGTGTCCATTTTGACTGCTTGTCTTGTAGGATTTCCTTTTCTCTCATCTAATTCAGGTTTTCTTTAAAATGAGGATAAACACTCCCATGCATTGCAGTTATACTGGGGATTAAATGTGAAAATCTAGGTGAAAGTGTTAGTATAATGATAAATTTCATCCTTCACATATTAGATTCCTCTTCTAACCCTCCCCAGTGATGCATATAGAACTTGCAGTGCACTTTACAATTCCTTTTAAGATAACTCAGCTTACTGGATAGCCCTTAAATATAGGAGTGAATCCTTTCAAAGTGCAGGATCTGCCTGATTCTGTGTAGTGGGCAAAATCTGCCCCTTGTTTCTCTTGTGTTTTCTAATACATTCATATATCTCACTGGTTTTTAACCTCTTCCCACCTTTCATGCACACACTGGGGATCTCTCTTCGCTATTCCTGCTCACCCTAATCAGTGTGTTAATACACAATGGCCAGAAGACGACTCACCAGTATCTTCATTTCCACCACTGCTATAGTCACATTCTCATAGGGAGAAAACTGTTATGCAACAACTTCATGCATAGCTTTGAGTATATTACCGATGAGTTTTAGTTTCTTGATCACTATAAAGCTTAAATAAATCTATAATTACTTGTTTGGACTTGAGATGAAACGACCTTATACCTCAAATGTGATACCAAATATGTTTTTTAAAGGTACGGCCATGTGGAGTACTGGTGCCTTCACTGACAATGGAAACTAATAAAAATCACCCTAAATTCCTTAATGTTTGTATTTCTCATTAGATCCTAACTTCTGAAGTGAGGCATGTGGCTATTGTGCTGATGCTTTTAGTCCCCTACATGGGCCATATGGACACAAAATAAATATTTGAAATGAATATAATGCATAATATATATTGTTTTATGTGGGAATACATATAATGAACAAAGCAATACACAAAAAAAGATAATGTGGGATAATAGACATTTTATCATTTTTATAATTGAAATCATTGTATTTTCCTTTAATGTTTTTAAAATGTCATGGACTAAAATTTAAAGTTGACTCCAGGTCAAAAACAGTAAATTGAAATGTTTTGGAGAATACTGGATTTTTTCTGTCACCTTAAAATGACATTGTTGGTAATGATCTAAATAACTTCCTTTTGTAAAGAAAATGTGTCTCCTAGGTGACTGCCAGAGCACTCTCACAGAACTGAGGCTCAACTTGTGGGCCAGTGGGTGACCTCCTCCACCCTGTCATTTTCATTATAATTTTTTCTGACATTAACATTTTCAAAACCTCAGCATTGTTTCTGACAGTCTAGCCTCTGCTGGTTCCATCTTCTTGATGTTTTATGTGGCAGTAAAGTAACCACATTGAGATTGTCATTAATCAATTTTAAAGTCGAGGAGTTCCAGGGAGAACACTTTTATTCCTATTTCATTTAGTGTATTGTTTAGGCCTAGAAATTTCTTGAATGCTTCTACCATAACATATGACTGAAAAAGGAAAGGAGTATAAAGGCAGGACTTGACTCATGCCACTGAGTTATTGGTCTTATAAAAACAGTTAATTCTTTGAAGTCAGGTTCAAGTTCACAGGGAGTTTATCATCCTTATGTTAGAAAATTATTTGGAAAATATGGAAGCTTCAAAGATAAGAAAATGAACCTAAGAATTTGGAAGACTAGTTCTTGAAATATCACAGTAAAATATCATATCTTACAACTACTGAAGTCAAAAATAATATTTTCTAAGCAATTCCTTCCATTGCATTGAAAATAAAAGTTTTAAAAGTGCTTGACAGCTACTTATTTAGAAAAAACACTGCTGAAAAAGTTATTAACATAACATAGTGATTAAAATGAGTAACTTAAAATGCTTTTGAAATTAAATTATATCGGATGAAATCTAAAAGAATTATAAAATTTCTCATATAACCACACTGTATTAAGTATTAAAATTACAGAACTATAATTTGAAGTTTTCTGGAGAAATTTTTTCTTCAATTAAATGTGACCATTTCACAGTTGTTGAATGACTATGTAATGATTGATGTCTGACAGGGACTTGGTTGTAAGACTATTATATAATTACAAGTTCATCATGCATTTTATTGTTTTGCATTAAAAGTGCACAAATTTCCCTGTAGGAAAAGTTTTTGTTCTCTTAAATAAATTATTCTTTCATTTCACTTCTTTTAATTGTTCTTTGAATTTCTTTAGATTCAGAATTCAGTTACCAACAAAAGGAAGAGGTTAGAGCGAGAGAAATATCGCAGACCTGAATGAAAGGAATGTGTGATTATAGTTAGAATGAAGGTCATGCTGACCCTGGCTTTGAATTTTTTGTTGAAAAGAAATTTAGTTGTTGGTGCATCATGAGAATGTTTTAAAGGTTTGTAAGTATGTCTCAGGCTATGTATTTTCTTATGTGTACAGTGAGTTATAAAAACAACAAAAGTGTAGATACATCAATAATCTTATTTTAGTTAATGATTCACTATGGAGTATGCAATTGTCATTAAAATGTATAAAATCCTTGTTGCTTAGAGAACGACATTGTTTAATGGTTTGCAAATCTCTGTTTTTATTCCATCTCTTGCTTATAATGATACAGTAGTTACATAAAATCATTTGATAAGTACTGTCATGATACTCCAAAATGTTATTTTCAATAGTAATTGAAGAACTAGAAGTAATCTGTAACTTTTAAATGGATTTTTACTTTTAATTAGCACATGATTGTTAACCTTACCAGAATCAGAAAGTATGTTTCTTTTAAAATAGAATTTCTATCACATTGGATGTATAAAAAGCTTTAATTCTTTACTGCAAAACTTATATTTAAGTGTTTTATTATCCTCAAAATGTACTAATTTACATTGGCATATTTATTTTAAAATACTTTTTAACATGGTTCTTAATGCAAGAATGAATGTATAGTTTTGCAAATTTTTGGTGTGATTCACTCGAAAAATGTAAGTATTTCTTTAAAAGAAACAAAGCACAAGTTGGGCAGTAAGAAGTTTTAGGTAAATCTTGAAAAAACATGAGGAAAAGAAAAAAAATCAAAGTAGAAACAAGATTATCAGGATGAAATGAGCATAGTTCATTCAAAAGGAAATTAAATATTTTTCTGTAGTAGCCTTCTGTATTTAGAATCTCTAGTCCAAGAAATAAAGATTTCTCTTGACATGGACCTTTAAAAAGTCTTTGAGTATGTTCTGTATTTGGCCTCTTGCTCTCAAGAGTCTCTGATGGGGCTGGGTATTTAGCTCAGTGGTTCTGGCATCTCTCTGGCAAGAGCCAAGTTCCCAGTTTGATCCCCGGTAACTACACACCACAGTGCCAGGTGTGGTGGCTCATGCTTTTAATCTCAGCACTTGGGAGGCAGAGGCAGGAGGATTGCTGTGAGTTTGAGGCTAACCTGGGCTACATAGTAAGTTCAGGGCCAGCCTAAACTATAAAGCAAGACTCTGTCTCAAAAAAATAAAAACAAATAAAAAATGCACTCAAGAGAGGCTGATGTCTTGATAACTTCACCAAGTTATGCTTCCATCCAGACTTTCCCAGGATCTGAGAGATGAATTTTAAATCCTTTCCTTTCCCCACAGATAACAATAATGGGCGGGTTGTAATTCCAACTCTGCCCTAAGGAATGCATATGTAGTAGATGTATCACTTCCTTAATGATCTTAGTAAAATAAGGGGCAAGTTTGATATGTACCAGGATGAGTACAAGAGTAAATCTGCTGATCAGAAAATTTAAGTGAGTATTGCATCTGATCCTCCACAGGGAACTGATAGCATTAGGGATAGTGTTAGAGACAAGCTTTGTATTAATGAAAAATAACCATTATACTGTCCCTTGAAATTCCCAAGTGCAGATTTTAAGTATTTCCTTCTAAAAACATTCTTATTTTATGGCCAAACACTAACTGTTAAAACAGATATCCCTGTGTTTATCGAGGACAAAATTCTGGTCTGGAGATATCTTATAAAGTCTTAAAATTTATAGTCAAATGAGGTGAAGAAGGAGTGAGGACAAGGCTTGCTGATGTGTGTGTGTGTGTGTGTGTGTGTGTGTGTGTGTGTGTGTGTGAATGAGAGAGAAAAAGAGAAAGAGCACGTTATAGTATATAAAATGTTTCTAAAAGAAGGGCACTCAGTACTGCCCTAGTTTCTAAAGAAAGACAAAGAAAAGTCCACAAAGAAGGCATGTAGTCACATTTCTAGGAGATATTAATCTAAGAAGGGATTTCTGAAAGTCCTGGGCTAATGAGAAGTCTTCCTCAAAGTTCCAGCCCATCGCCAGCTGAAGTTCCATTCTGTATATTTCAGCATGTGGCATTTCCTTCCTGGTCAGACTGTGTCATTCAAATGAATCATGTTAACAAAACTGATAATGAACATAGCAGTTGGGAGAATCCCTCACTTTATTAATACATGTTTTTACTTGTGTTATTCAGGTTTTATTCTACATTCAGGAAACTAATTTTAGTTTTATTTTCTTTGGCCTCTATTGTACTTCTTAGGCTGTGTGACATTTTCATCTTCATGAAGCAATAACTTCTGCTCTGGAATTGAGTTACCCTCATTCAACAGCACCAGGCAGAAGAGCAAGGCCTCTGCGCCTGATAATAAAGTTAGACTCGATAGTGAAGTGAGTTCTCCCTGCTGGTTTGGCTTCTTCATGATGGTCTGTCCCGCAGAGACCAGACAATCAGGTAAAGTGTGGAGAGGTTAGGGGGACCAGGAGAAATACCCCTCAATGATTCCTAAGATGAATGGGAATGATTTAAAATATGTATTCTGTGCATTTCCATAATTTATTGCAGCACCCAACAATATATTTATTTGTTGTATACAGTTCATAAAATTTGATGCTATTTAAATTTATAGAACAAGAACCCTAAATTTAGAAGGATATCTTATGTAACAGTGCATTATGTCAGTAATTAATAATGCAAAGTGAAACAATGGGGCTGAATAGTTAAGAGATACATAGGCTCAAGATTAAGGAGAGTTGCACTTCTGTACTCAGAGACTCTGTGTCCTGCAGATATTCTTATAGTTGCTACTATAATTACCACAAATTGGGGCAGAAAATATCAGTCTAAAATAGTTTACAAGAATTCAGTATACTACTTCAGTATACGGAATATGGTTGATTTCAGGTATACTGCAATTTTCTTTTAGATATTGCTATTCCACCTTTTTTCAGTTGTCGCCTGTTTTTACTCTCAGTTGAATCATCTGTGTTTCCTAACTGTGTCAGTTTTTTTAATGCAGGGGCTACACCTGACTTTTCTGCTGCATAGCCAATGAAAACATGAGCTCCAAGAAGAAGGACAATATTTTCAGTGAAATATTTTCTGTATTAATGCTTTTGTCCATAGAGAAATAAACACTGATGATTAAGCAGTAATTTGGTGTTGGATTTAAAATGTATTGAAATAAATGAGGCAAGAAAGAGACAAATTAGCAAGTTTTGAATTATTAGTTATCTACTGATTGTTCTCAGAACCTAGAGTGGCGGGGTGGAATTCCTGGTGAGAGAAGTTTGATAGGAGGAGGTTTAAATTGGCAAGAAAATGAGGAAAGTATCTTACTGATTCTCTGTGGAACCAGTCTAAATGCTCTTCTTTCTCTGTACCTTGTTTTTTATTTTCCAATTTGACAGATGTAGATTAAATATACTTCATTAATACAAAATATGTCTGCTGCTAATTACTTTGTGTGTTTGATAAAGAGAAAAAACTAAAACATTATCTGATATATATGTCTCATGTAGGCATGCAAATTGTACATCTGTATCCTGTACATTCTTTATGTATATGTACTATGAAAACCTGAATTATATTTACTGACAGTGAAAAATTAAAATATTAAAAAATTATGTATATATAATAATGTATACTGGAACTCTACTTGTCAATCAAATTAGTTACTAAAATAGAATTTATATTACATGAATTTAGAGACTTAAAGTAATTAATGACTAATAATTATATTTTAATAAATTATATTTTATTCTAATTTTCCATTGCATAAATACATACATACACATATATTACTTAAATGCTATCATCATATATAATAGCAAATGAGTTCCAAAGTGTGTCATGCTATGGATTTTGTTTCTGAAAATATGTGCTAGTAGAGAGATTTCATCTTCACAAAGAACTGATGGCCTTAAATAGAAGCTGAAATTACATGAGTAGCACTCTTTAGTTTATTACTGTGCCCTATTTTTAAACAACAAGAGAGATGGTGTTCGGGTTCTGTTATCGATATTAAGCCTAATACATCATAATGAAATCCAGGCAATTGAACAACAGAGCTGTCTCCTGCAGACAAGGAATATCAAGCCAGCACCTCCAATTCCTTACTCCTTCTTAGAACTGGTAAGCTAATCACATGACTCTTCTCCTTTATCATAATAAAAATGGCATAATATATCCACAGATGTAGAATCATGCATTTTTCTAGTATGAATGTGCACATTAAATAAAGCATTCCTGTATTTTCCTCGCAAATTAATTTTTGCACCAGTCTTCATAGGAAGAATCTTATGTCTAAAATGTTGCTTTCCTTGTCTGTCTAGAGCAGGGATTAGTTTCATAAAATAAATTAACTTTTGCTATTCTGTTTTCTGCAAACATTTAGGTTTGTAGGACAAAACAAAGTGACAATATAAAAAATAAGTAGATTTAGAAGTGCATAATTGGCATAAGACAGTTGAGTTAAGTACATTGCTTATTTTTGTTTAGATGTAAGATTTCCCTCCTACGTCTTATGTATTAGGGAGATGATTGGATTGGAAGGGAGTCGTAGTCATCAGGTGATTAATCTGAGTTCATTTTTGAATACGCTGGTCAGAAGCTGGGCCTGCTTGGAGTTTTCTCATCAGGGAGGTGATCTGGAAGAGTATATCCTTGTGTCCAAACTCTCCCTGATATATTTATTTTCTGATTGCCACAGCTGAGCTACTTTCCTTTGCTTAGGACTCTCCATCATGCTGTTTCTGCCCTAGATGCTGCTACCTACCGTAGACTGAAATCCTAAACCAAAACAGACCTTTCTTCCTTGAAGCTGTGTGTATTGTATTTTTGCCAAGCAATGAGAAAGCTGACTAATACAGAAAACTGGCATAGTAAAAGTGGGATGAATTTTATAACTCTCCTTGGCTATGAGATTTAGAAATCTTTGGAACTGGTTTGTGGAAGGAGTTTAGACAGATTTGCTGAGCTAAGCCAGCAAAGCCATATAATATTGTACAAGAGCCTAATGCGTACCTTTGTCCTAGCTCAGAAGACCAAAATACTGATATTTATTGTAGAACCAGACTCAGGAGATTTCAGGTATAAAAAGGACTCCACTGGCAATTGGAATAGAGGCCACATACACTGTACTCTTTTGCAAGTGACTGAGATTAAGGGTGGTGCATTATTTGATGTGGCAGAGAAAATTCCAAGGCAGCCCAACATTCAGGCTGTGGCATGGACAATACTGTCTGCTTTTAGCCAGCTTTGTAGTGTGAATCAGCAGGAAAAAGTCAACTGAAATATGTGAAACGTATGCATGTATGCAAGAATGGAAAAGGCAGCAAAGTTGGGGCCAAGAAGAGTTTATTTGTGAAGAGATTAACGTGAAAAGAAACCAAGTAAATTTTCATCAAAACAAAAGGAAAGACAGCTTAAACCAATCTCAGGACTTGGCTGAACCTCGATCTTCACAATTCAATTATTTAAAAAGTACACTCCTTTGAAGTACTTTGACTTACAAGAGAACTCCAGAGCACCTTGTTAATCCCGGACCAGGTAGGGAAGTGGTTGCTTGAGTTTACCTTCAAGGCACTCAGAGATCACTGCAGTCATAGTCCCATAGGGCCAGTCTCTTGCTTAAACTAGTGACAGAATTTGGCATCATTCACTTGGTGCTGGTTTTTCAGGCATGAGAAATACAAGAGTTATGCAGCCATGGAAGCTTCTACCAGATTGCAGAGGAAAAACCTGGCAAGGCAAAAGTTGTGCCCCTAAGAAGGTAATGCTTAAAGCTAAGAGTGGGAAGCTGAAGATACAGTGGAGACATTAGGAGATGGAATTTTCAGAAATGTGGGATGTCTATTGGGGGAAACCATAGGCAAAGAGCAAAACTAGCCCCAAAGAGAAACTGTATGGACTACACTACTTGAAGCACCTCCAGCTCTTTCGAGTTCTCTTCTCATCACAACTTGCCAAGGGTGCTGGACAAGGAACTACAGGATTTAATGTTTAGCCTGCTGGGATTTTCTCTTGCTGCAGTCTAATCCAGTTGGTCCTTTCCATTCCCCTGTTCCTCCCATATTTTCTCTGCTCAGGCCTTTTTGCCATGACATCTCTGCTTTGTAGCCAGCTGACCATAGTCGGGAACCATGAACAAAATAAACATCTCCTTTTTTAAATGTTGGGTTTCAGGTATTTTGTCTCATTGATGTAAAAAAGGGTAAGATAATCTTAATCAAAATGCATTTCTAAAATAAAATGAGTATTTTAGGATAGTCCACAAAAGACATTGCAAAATGAATCATAATATAAGTAGAAGTTAAGAAACTAGAAATCTAAGGAAGAATATTTAAGGTTAGCACAATGAAGGAAATGTTAGAAAAGGTTAAGAACATATGTACCTCTCTGAAGCATGGATAATATAGTAAAAAAAAGGAGTGAGATGAAATCAAGCAATCATAATGGAAGCAAATCTAAAAATCTCATCTGATGTGAAAGTGAAGCCAAGTGAGATAGCTCAGTGCTGTAATCTTAGCATTCTGGGAAGTTAAGGCAGCTGGAGTGAGATTTAAGCCCAAACCTGGCAACTTAATGAGACCCTCTGGTTCTAAATTAATAAATAAAGACTAGAAATATAAGCTCAGTACAAAGGTCCAGAGTTTAATCCCCAGTAAATAAGTTTGAATAATGGATGAAATCAAGAAAATTCTAAACAAAACATTACAACCTCACTTATGAAGAGTTAACTCTACTATCTTTAAGGTGATAGATTCATGCTTATAACCCGGAATTTGCATGGAAACAGAAACACACATAGAAAAACTGTACAGTTATTGAGAGGTTAGTACCGCTGGCTTCTGTTTCTTCAAATAATGATTTTTGCATTTGGTTCATTATGCGTTATGAATTTTAAATATTGCAGCTCATCGTTTTTCAATGTTTTCTTCCTGTGCAAAGTTGAGATTCTGTTTCTAAACCATTTTTAAATTTGCTTTGTCTTATATACAAGGTTCATAATGGATACTGAAGCAATTTATTTCTGTTAGCCCTTTTAACTCTATGAAAAATATTACAGCTGCCCTTGAAAGATATGCAGCCAATGTAGGTACAAAAATTTTCAGAATAAATGTTTATATCCTAAGTTCAGAATAAAAGTAGAAATAGGCAATAGGTACATCGCAGTATGCTAACGGGTTAAACCATTTCACTGATTTATGGTAGGTTATTATCATTTCTATCCCCAATTCACTGTTCATGATATTATATTGACTAAAATTAGTCACAGATTATTTTTGCCACAAAAACTCACACATGATAAGTATCAGGACTTTTCCTCTCTTCCAATTGGGAAACCACATCTTTAAGCCCATGTGACATATAATAAAAAACTAAGAATTTTCCAGGAGATTATTATTTTTCTACACAGAATCCAAAAGAAACTGACAAGTTTCTTGTTATCACCCTAGGACAGTATATAGATTAATTTGTGTACATGTTAATTTAAATTACAGCTTTTAGTAGTTACTGCTTTATAAGAAGTTTCCACTTGTGGATTTGTACTTCTTTATAGTAAGTTTGTATGTGGTATATTTTACTATTTCAATCTTGTTGATTACTTACATGGATTTTTTTGACACTCTAAAATCCTGATGCCAATCAGTGCTATCAATGGCTTATTTTGGGGATCCTTTTCTTAAAAATAAATTCTGATCTTGGCTTGTTAATATGATAGAGGAATCTTCAGGCTTCCTTAAAGGAGAGAAAAAATCAAATTACTTTTTTATTCAAAGTTACAGGCTTTCTTCTTTTTCTCCTGCTC
>PVIR01042353.1:0-12262 GCA_004026965.1 Petromus typicus | reverse complement strand
ACTCCTCCTGCCTCTGCCTCCCGAGTGCTGGGATTACAGGCGTGAGCCACCACGCCCGGCACTGTGGTATGTGGTACTGGTTGCTGCTGGGTGTGGGTCTCCACACCCAGTATTGTTATGTGGTTACCGGGGAATCGAACCCGGGTCCTTGCGCTTGCGAGACAGGCGCCGGAACCACTGAGCTAACTCCCCGGCCTCTTCCAGTTTTGAGGGAGTCCTTCCACCCCAGATCTCAGCATTTTCTTCTGCTTCTCCTCCTCCTCCTGACCCCTGCACCCCCCCCTACTCCCCAGCTCCCTGCAGAGGAGAAACTACGGGGCAATTCCAATGGGCTGAAAGAAGGTGAGGACCCAGATCTGCCACTGAACCAGGGAAGTTTAGGAAGTGTCGAGCTTTTGTGGATTTTGCTTTGTTTTGTTTTTTGTTTGTTTGTTTTGGGTACTGGAAATCAAATCCAGAGTGTCATATGCTAAGCATATAATTTATCACTGAGCTCCATCCTCAGCCTGGGGCTTTTATTCTTTTAACAATTCTTACTTTCCTCCCTAAATCAGTGCTTTTCTTACTGATTGAATTCTTGAATGTCCGACATAGAGTAACATAGAATTCTTTTTGGTTTGCTTTCTGATTTTAAAGTAGTACAGATGCATTTTTTAAAAAATTTAAAACTATACAATGTGAGGAAAATTAATGATGGCAACTGTAGGGCATAGACATAACTGCCATTAATATTTTAATATTTTTTTCCAATATGACAGTTGCGGGACAATTACACTAGACTTTCCTGTCTATCTTGTTCAGTTCCTTTTCCTTCCTTCTTAGGACCTCACAAGTTATTTTCCCCCAAGGGGGGTCTTATTATGTATTCTGTTCATAATCTAACTTTTAAAAAATCGAATATACCATAAGAATTTTGTTTCATCTGATAACATTTCTTTCTATAAGAATTTTAAAGGATTTTGAACAATTATTGTTGGATTATTTAATGATTACTAAGGTTCCTTTAAAATTTCATGACAATATGGCAGCAGCAGCAGCACAGATAGGCACACGATAGTTTTTAAAGCAATCTTTCATTATTTAAGCATGTAGATATTTTTAACCTTTTTTCCATTACAAATAACACTCTGAGGAACATGACTGCACAAATCCTTGGGGCATGTCTGATCATTTCTGTGACATTCCTTCCTGGTGGTGGGATTACTGGGTCAAAGGCTAAGCATGTAAGGTTTGCGATGTACTTGGCAACTGTCCTCCAAGGACTATCCAGTTCCATTTCTTAGTAGTGAGATACACAAGTGTTTTGGTCTTTGCCTGGAGTTACATGTTTTCGAAGTATTTTTTATATTACTTCAGGATAAAATGCTATTGAAACAAGATGTCTTGACCACTTTGCAGTCTGCTTCAGTCTGGGAATAAATATATTGCTCCAAGCAGTGGTACTTTCCTTCTGAGAGTGTTCACTGCTAACTCATCTTCCTGCCCTAGTCTCAGATGACACACGTTCCTTTTCCGGAGTGCAAGCATCTGGACACTGCCCCCATCTGGCCCTGGGTGACCCCTAGTATTCATTCAGTTGAATGTCAGTGATGATCTCTAGTGTCACTTCCCCTCTGCAGGGTGCTGAGCTCCTGCGGGTCCTCAAGGCACCTCTGGAAGAACACAGGTAGGATGTGGGGTACACATCCTCCTCCAGGGGCCCAACAGTGCCAAGAGGCCTGCAGAAAAGGCATCTTTGTATTGAAGCAACAGAGCCAATGATAGATAGATAGATAGGTAGATAGATAGATAGGTAGATAGATAGATAGATAGATAGGAAGACTAGAGGAGGTTTATTGTGGGGATTGGCTCACATATTTACAGAAGCTGAGAAGCCCCACCATCTGCAAACCAAAGGATCAGGGCAGCTGGTGGTACAACTCAGCCCAAACCAAAGGCCAGAGAACTGGGACAGCCAATAGGATAGAGCCTGACCACTGGTAGCAGTCCAAGAAGCAGGAACCCTTGTGTCTGAAGGCAGAAGACAGACAGGGAAGGCTGAGGGTAAGAGAGAATCTCCCTTCTCCACTGTTAGGGCAGTCAAGCCTACTAGCAATGCATATACTCCTTCAGGAGTACTTCCACCCAAGGACTGTGTGTCTCTGTCCACACCGCCTTCCTGTTTATCTGTCTACCCAGGTAACCAAAACATCCTTTAATCTTCACCCTTTGTGCCCCTTCACACTGGGGTAACTACTCCTAAATGCACACCCTCTGTGCCCTAGTAATCACTGAGAGGACCAGAGGGGCTGACATCTGAGCTGTCAGATAGATCACAGTTGCTTCTTCTTCCACTGCCCCTGCACCCCAGACTCAAGAAGAGGGAGGCAATGGTGAGTCAGTTCAGCCTTTCCGTTCCGTGCAACACCAGTGAGTGCTAGACACAAGGCCTCCCAGTTTTCTTCCTTCTTGCATGTTCCTAAAGAGTTGTCCCTGCCAGAGAGTTATGCTGTAGAGTTAGGCCCTGGGAAAATGGGAAGAAGACCCAGAGTTAGAAAAAACTCTGAATGGTCCCATAAATGTCTGGTCATCTTCAAATACAGGACAATAGAAATAAGTATGTAAATAAACATATTTCAAGCCAATATTCTATTAGGATACTTTAAATTTCCTATTTGTAATTTAGCTTATATTAATGTAACACAATATGTCAAATGTTAACGGCTTTCCACTCACAATTCTGTAGTAAAAGTGTCTGACACTGATGGCTACTTTAACAGATAGCTCTCTGGCAAAACTTTATCATATTCATTCATATTACCGAGATGACTTTGTCATCCTCTTCCATTGTCACTGTTCCACCTGGTCTGTTCTTTTCCATCTCATTCCTCAATAAATGAATTGCTCAGGAAGATCACTGTGTTTAGTGCTCTGTAGCCAATAACTAACTAATTTCAAAGAAGGAAATAGACTTCTTTTCCTTTCTAGGATCAAGAGATACCCAAAGCTCAATTCTTACTTGAGCACTTTGAAGGAAACTTTTATCCAGTAGGAACCTGACCCCATGAGGCTTTATCTCTGGAGGAAATGATAGAATGTAGATGGAACAAAAATAATACTCACCCTGTCTTGTGAACACAGAGGATTGGACCTTAAGAAAAGCCCCAGTATGCATTTGAGCCACCGGCTGGCCTGGGGGGTCTGATAATGAACCTTTGAGAAAAACAAAGGTCATTTCTGGAAGAGAAGGTGGTTGTCTGGCCCCCTAAGAACCAACTGGTATAGCTCTGAGCTCAGATGGCACATTTTCTGGCTCCAAATGGGAATGAAAGTCTTCTGGGATATCATGCAGCTGCAATAGCTCATAAAGCCGTTGCATGACTTCATCGTTGGCCCAAGAGCAGAATATTACACAGAGCAGGAGACACCAGCCAGTGCTAAATTGGGATGAACAGCAAAGACTGGAAAAACCAAGGAAGGTGTCTTAAAAACTCCACCCAACTAAGTATGGAATAATTTTGTTATAAATTAACAATGATTTCGATGAGCCCTGGTGAGCTGGTTAGAACCCAACTACCTGACTTCAGTGTCATTTAGCAGATTTTTTCATCTGGTTTCTAAAGGGCTGGACCTCTGAGTAACAGGGAGTTGATTCTAGATTTGGTCATCTCCTAATATTTAGGGGTAGAGTGTGCATGTGTGCGTGCACGTGTATGTGTGTGTGTGTGTGTGTGTGTGTGTGTGTGTGTGTGTGTGTATTTAATGCCACCCATTTGAATAGGAAGCATTTTCCTTTAGAACTCTTAAAATTCTCTTGCTCTGGAAGGACTATTTTTTTGTTTTGTTTTGTTTTGGAGACAAGATCTCACTGTATAGTTCCGGCTGGCCTTGAACTCACAATAATCCCCCTGCCATGGCCTCCCAAGTTCTGGGATTACTGGCATGTGCCACCACGGTCGGCAAGGACTACTTTGCGATTCACATAAGGCATGTAGTGATCTCTGGAGAGGGTTGTTTCTGAGCTGTTGATGGTAGGGTTTAGACTGGAGTGACCAGCCGCATAAAGTCAAGTTCTTGAGCACAGTTAAATAGTTTTCCAGAGATGATGTGAATAGTTTTCCCACTGATTTTGGGTTACTACATTGAGTTAGTCTTTCATTTGAGGACAGTGGATATACATTCTTTGGATAAAAGAACTAGTCTGGTACAATAGTAGATGCATCAGTTATTTTCCTTTCATTGCTGAGACAAAAATACCTGACACCCAAAGTTAAAGGGAAAGGGCTTTTATGGCTTATAGTTTGGAAAGGTTTCAGTCCATAGTTAGCTGGCTCCAAGGATGGGATGGCAAACAGGCATCTCCGAGGAGAAACAGCATGGCGCACACGAGGCAAGAGACACGGTTCATGGGGCCCATAGCAAAGCAAAGGCAGCAAGGGAGACAGAGTTCTCTACATCTTTCTTCCTCTTTTATCTCATCCAGACTACCAGGATGAAGATGGTGCCCAACTCATCACTCACATGTGCTAGTTTAATAACCACATACCCTTCACCCCAGCATCACGTCTTCCAATTTCAACTATCTGTGAAAAAGAAAGTCCCACTTCCTCTGCATGAGTCTTTTAGGGGATAGCTAAACACAAACCATGACAGTTAGACAACTCTAATATTTGTAAAAAATCAGACATCATCAATGTTGTTTAAAAATTCTTCATTTTAAAAAATAATATATTTTACCACTTGTAACATTAATCTTGTTGTATTTCTCAAAGGAAATGTTTATATTCTGGGGGTCAAATTCAATGCCTGAGGCATGTTAGGCAAATGTTCTACCATTGAGTTACATTGCTGGCCCTAAAATAATATTTTAAAGAACGAAAATACCAAAGAATAGTTTTTAAAGAATTGATGTAATGATTAATAGCAATCTTTGTCACTTGTTTCTCCAGGTCTCCCATTCTACCTGTGAAGTCCCTTGTGCATCCTGAGTACAACCCACTGGGCACACTTGCTCTGTTTGGGGCATCTCCAGTCACTGGGTTGTTTAGAGTAAGGGCTGTAACATTAGTTTGCCCATCTCAGGCCAACTCTTAGTTTTTCATCTGTGGTTTATCTGCTATTGCATGGGTGATCTTTAGTGCTGGTCCAATGTCATCTGCCTTATCTCCTTCCTATTTCTTGGATTTAGTGATATCCTGTGGGTCCTTATAAGATTAAGTCAGAATTATCTTAGGTGAAAAGTCCTTGGAGAGCAGCTGAAAGGAGAGAAACACTCATCTCAGCACAGCACTTGTGTGACATCTTAGTAGAATCCATAACGCAATTGGAATACACATACCGTGATAATGAGCAACCGTTTTCGCATATGCCTCATTTTTGCGGATACACAAACTGAGACCCAGGGAAGCCCTATAATTAGTTTCAACATTCATAGCTATTTAAACATTAATTGGAGCCCAAACTACACTTTCTTTCCATCATTTTATATGTATTCATTTCACTAACACCCTCCAAGAACCAAGTACTTGTTGGGTGTCTTGGGAAAGAGAGCAGAGGCCTGGCTTTAGTGTCCCCCTGAGACCCACCACCACCAGCTATGTGGCTATGCCGTGCATCAGCTACGTGCTGTGTTGGGCTGCTGCTGCTTCTCCTAGATCTCCTTCTTGGTCTAAATTCAGATTGCTATGGACACTTGAACCAACCCCATTTTCTCCTCTCATTGTGATCACCATGGGCATTTCCCTACATGTGTCACTTTTTATTTTCACAGAAGACTGGGTGACCTATGCTTAGGAATGTAAGCCTTGAGTTTCCTGTTTATGAGTGCTGATAACTGCACAAAGACATAGACGCTGATTGTTTCCGTTGTATGACTAAGGAACACTTTCAAATAGCTAAGAGTGAGTACTGACAAATTGACCCTGTTGAGAGCACAAATATAGGGAGGACTCAAGATGACAAAGAAGTACAGAGAACAGAAGGCAAGTAAAGAGACTGCAGTGTGTAGTCCATTGTGTTTGCTCTCAGTGCTCAATTTGTGTAAGACAGAAGTTGCATACCTTCCTGGCTTCGTGGTAGAACATAGCCTTAGTCTTTCTCCTTTCATGCTTCTTAATTCACATTTTCCTGCTGTATATTTGAATCCCCATAAGCCTCTTTAACTCCTTCTCATAACAAGACAAAGTGTCAAGCAGTTGATCGCAGATTTGCACATGGCTGTGGTCATTCTTTCGCCTTCTCTTTCAGGTCACTGCCTTCTCTGTTCTCTTATCATTGATCTGTCATAGGCCTCCACATGTGTCCTAATGGTGCTGCTCATTCCCTCACTCTGAGGCTTGCCAAAGCTTGTGGAAGCCACTCTTTTTTTCTCTGAATCCTCTGCTCCTCATTCCCGTGGTGACACACACTTGTTTATCCCTTCAACAGCTTGTTTGGACCACAGTCTCCGGCTCCTCTCTTTCACTTCACCTCCTAAGTTACGGTACAACACCAAGGTTCAGTTCTTAACATGTATGCTTTCCTATCAGAAGAAGATCTCAATTACAAGATCTAAAATATTATAGGCTCCTTGAGAATAAGGACCACACATTTTAATATCACAATGGGCCTTGCACATAATTAGAGTTCAATATCACCTGTTTAACGCAATAACACAAGGATTCTGGGAATGGTTCTCCTAGAGGCTTTGGGAAAAACTGAAAGAAGAAACTTGAATTGTTATAGGCGATATAGAGTTATGCTATTTAGTAAAGTCTGTAGTTTCCTATTCCTGTGCAATTGAAGTGAATGAGTATCTGATTGAAACTTTTATTATGCCCACCAACAATCTTCCATGCATCTTGCAGGTAGTGCCCTGCATGCTGGTTTTGGTTTTCTGCTTGTATTTTCCAAAGTGTATATTGAATCTCCCATCTCCTTTTATCCTCACTGTCACTGGGTCACAAGCTGCCTCTTGTCCTATTGTCCCTCACTTGGACAATTGTAATAACCTCCAGCATGGTGACCCTGCTGCTTTCTAGCCTTTCTCATGTATTTTCCACACAGCACTTGGTGAGATTTTAAATCTACCTGCCAGATATGTTATTCTCCTGTACTCTTTGGCTTTCTTTCCTTTTCTTTCTTTTTTTGTAGAATCAGGGATCAAACTCAGGACCTTGCACATGCCAGGCAGGGAGCGGCACCAGTGAGCTACATCCCTGGTCCTCTCTGACTTTCTTTTCCTCCCCTTATATGTGACCTACCAGGCTTGGCGTGACCTACAAAGCTTGGCGTGACCTGACTATCCTTTCTAAGTTCATACAGTGCTCCCCTTTCCTGGCCCTGATTGTTTCACATAGTCCATCTTCTCCACTTGAGATGCTCTGACTCCCCCAGGGGTTCGGTGTCCCCAGAAACCTTCCCTTACTTCCTAGACCAGCACAGCCATACTGACTGATCACTCTCATTTGTTTTCTTCCCAAGTCAGCAATAATAAAATAACTGGATATTTATTTGCACGTCTGATTTCCATTGCTGGACTGTGTACCATGTCAGGCCTTGGTCATCACTTTATGCACAGCAACTACTCTGGCACTTAGTACATGCTCCATACGTGCTTGTTGAGTATATGAATAAATACAAGTTATAGAGGAGTCAAACCTTGCTGCCTGCTGTCCCAATACGATCCTTGAGTTGAGAAAGATGTTAAACCCATTGCTGGAGCTAAAAGTAAAAGACGATGTGATGAAGGAAGATATAAAACACATGCCATGGCCCCAGAAGCTGGTCAGAATGAGATTTTAATGAAGATTCATGTACATGCTGAATAGAACAGCCCCAAATCCAAACCAGAGATTTTTCCCTCCACCTGGGAAAACAGAGATCTGATTCTATCTTCCCACCTGCTCAGCCCCCACGTAAATGGCTTGGCCTGTTTCTGTGTCCTAGTGTGCATATGGTGGATGAATTTGTGATTACCTTCAAGGGATTCTACAAGACTGAAGCCAGCACACCACGTAAGTCACAGCCCATGATTCCTTTTAAAAACAATTGCACGTCAAATTTCACTTCACCTTCTCTCTGCTTATCTTTAAAATTTTGGCAAATTTCTTAGCATTTCAAGGTCAGTGAAGAGCTTTGGAATATGAAAAACAACATTCACGATTTGTGAAACCTACAAATAAACCTTAAGAAACTGAGCATCACCATAATCCTGAACCTGTTTTTATTTTATTATTATTATCTTAACTTGACTTTTTAGACTGTCAGAGTTAATATCAATGCATCTTATATTTGGAGACACTGAGTTTTACTGTTTTTGCATTTATATACATCATGATATCTATGAAAATGTTTAAATATTAAAGTTATTTATTTTATTGAAAAAGTAGAATTTTTAATTCTGGGAGGACATATTTTGATGGAGACTTTCTGGGACGGAGCATATCAAAAAGTGTTCATAATCATTCAAAAAGCATTTACAGGTTACCTTCCATGTTTGGAATGTGGAGGCAAGTGTTAGATAGTGTATAAGACTGAAGAAGACTCAAACTCAGTCCCTCAATCAGAAGACAGGCTGAGCACCAATTTGAGGAAGAAAGTAGTGAGTATTTACATAGGGCCAGAGCTGCAATTATGTATATCCTGCATACACTTCTCCCGCACACATTTTACGTGTGTTTAATGGATGTCTAAATAGCAGAATGCTCTTCCCAGCTAGAAACATCTTAAAAGATTCTGAAAGGAGTAAGATTTAAAGCTGACCATGAAAGACAGGTGTTCTTTTCTTCTGCTCACCACTGTATTTTATTTATCGTAAGGAAATAAATGCATATGAAATAAATGTAGATGAGAGGAAAGGATCATATAAAAACCTAATGATTCTGCCACACAGATATCATCACTAGTGACAGCTTTCCCTCTGTGTGTATTTAAAGTGCTTATTTACAAAATTGTCAACATCCACTGCATAATATTTGTGACCTGCTTTTCTCATTTGATGGATTATAAGAATCATGACCCTATGCCCACTTGTCACTCGCTGTGTGCCTCGTTTTAGCGGATGATGACAGAAGGGAAAAGCCTGAGTGTCAGCTCACGGGCTGCCTAGAGCAAGAGCAAGGAGGAAACGCAGGCAGGGCTGGGGAAGCTGCGTTTAGCAAAGGCCCCTGCTGCTGACTGCACAACTCCAGCTCAGGGATTGCTCATCTTGTCATTAGATGATGAAGGATACACGTGAGCAACAAACCCCAACACAAAATGCTGGTCTGTAAAACTAGCCTGGGTGCCACTGAGATGTGTAGGGAATAGAAGGTCCCCAGGAAGTTACATTTCTCTGCCTGATGGAACAGAGCTGCGGTCACTGCTGGGAGTGTCCTTGCCTTTTGAGCTAACGTGGCATGTGGGCTGATATATTTTTACTCGGGAAAGCACTGTCAATTAGATGGCTGAGGCCTGCAATCTTCTGAATGTTTATAATCTAAGTGGGTGTGCTCAGGGTGCAGCCCAGAGGGAAGCTGGGAACTTCACTTGAAAACGCATCAGCCAGGGTACACCATTTTTCCACTGCTCAGTGTTTATGTCCTGTTTCATGCATGTGAATGACAATTCAGCATGTCTGACCCTTAAGGCAAGAAGTTAGTGCTTGCTGTTGTGACACTATTCAAAAAAGAAACACTGGTGGACTGAAGGTCACCATGTTAACGTGATTATTTTTTTCTTGTTCCAACAGTGGAGACTGTTAGCATTTTGAAAATAAATGTTCTGTGGCCGAGGCTGTGCTACTCATATACTCACATATGTGCTTGCACACACATGCACATACAAACATACACACACCCCACAGCACATATAAAGATACAAAGATTTATCAAGAGTCTATCACTAGATGTCATAGATGACATAAAATCTCACTAAGTATCCGAGGGATTTCATACTGCTTTATTTGGGGCAGAAGGCAGGAAGAATGTGACATCAGTCTACACCTGGACCAGCTACAAGAAGAACATGGTATCAATCAAGGCAGCGAATCTGACCCAAAAGAGCTCGTGGCGAGTCCATGGAAGAGATTCAGTGAGACTGTGTCCTGATGGTTTATTATGCCAGGATTGGATGCTTCCATGATAAAAGAGCTCTCTGTGAGATCCTTGTGATTTATGAAGTTCAGATTTCATAGGCATTTATGATCTTGGCAACACACCCAGTCCCTTCACTACTGGGAGAGAGGATGGTTTACCCCGTGTTTCTCATACTGTGCCCACCCAGCACCGGCTCATGTGCTCATGTGCTACTCTCAGTGAGACCTAGTAATTGAGCTGCTCGTCTCATACTGGGACTTCTGGACCTACTCTGCTGACAAGAATGCTCTCCCTCCACAGAGGTACCATGGAAGGTATGAGGGCCGGCTTGCTTTGCTTCACCACCCTGTTGTCTACACCCCATGAACATAGTCACAGTTTGGGCAAAATAAACAACATTAAGTCATAAGAAAAAAGATTGGAACTTAACAAGTATGACTTATCTCCCTATTCCAGGATAAGGAAATACTGGGTTACTGACCTTGCCTGTCTGTCCTCTGGGCCCAGCATCTGTCTCAAAAAGTAACTCCAGTTTCTACCTACTGCTGGAGATGATCTAACCATGCTTTGGAATGCTTCCTCCTTTCCCTTAGGGTATGACACATCCAGACCAGCCCACTCTCCTCAGCCAAGTAGCCTGAGTTATCAAGCTCATTAATGTGTGCATTACATATTTCAATGGCCAAGTGAATGGGGGATAGGACTGTGAGATATGACAAATAAAAGCACAGGATATCCAATTACATTTGAATTTTCAGTGAATAACAATTTTTAGCATATTTATATCCTATGTAAAATATGGGATATGTTTATACTTAAATGTTATTTGTGGCTTATTAAGGATACAAATTAATCTGTATGTTCTATGTTTTATGTGGCAATGATAAACAAGGCTTCAGTACCTCCAAAACCCCATGAACAATTTTCCAAGTGAGTGGGGTCATTTGATTTCAGATCTCTTGGGGATCTCTCTTAGAAGGGATCTTAGATTTCTTTAGTTGGCAAGTAGGTAACCACTCTTTCTTGTTTTCTATATCCCTTGAAGATAGTATGGTATTCTTTTTTAAAACTGATTTTACTTATACACTTTACATATACATATGATCACATTCAACACTGAGAATTTGTGCCAATACATAACGTGACTTCTCATTTTATCCCATTCCCCTAACCTCGCCACAACCCCCTATATCCATAAGCTTTGTTTCCTTTTTCAAACCATCATATCTTTTCTTTCCCTTCTTTACTTACCCCACCCCTTTTCCCTTTTCCTGTTGAACATTTCCTTCCTATTTCATCATGCCTATCATGATTTCAGAACTCATTTACACCTTCAGTTTCAATGGTATGATATTCTAATGTATGAAGAAGGGAACTTTTGCACCGACTACCGTGTGTCCATCCCACCTCACTGTGGAAGGATCAGGACTGCTAACTGTTCCTTCAGAGAGGTGCTGCTTCCATGGTTCTCCGTCTCCTGCTTCTCCCTCTTGCTAATCTCCAGTTGAGCTCATCAAAACAGTGATGGACTGAATGTCTATGCCCCCCAACACTTATATGTTGACATCCTCCTACTCCCAATGTTTCACCTCAAAAATGGTGTTATTCTCTTTAAAAAGTGACTCCAGAGCAATTTCTCCTCCCATTTGTGCAAATACAACAAAATCTGGCAGTCTGCAGTGGAACAGAAATCCTTCATCAGATTCTGCCAGGCTGGCTCCCCGATCTTGGTCTTTCAGTGTCCGGAACTGTGAGAAAGCAATGCTTGTTTCTCCTATGCCTTCCAGTCCATGGTACTTTGTTATGATAGCCTGAGCAGAGTAAGACAAGGCCCAGTGGGCACCTCACTTACTATGACTAACTCTCTCCCCCATTTGGGACTGTAAGAGGGCTGGGTTGTGCCATTCCACACACAGGCAAGAGAGAAGAATGCCAGTTCTGAAGTATGAATTGTGTGCATTCATTCAGGCGTGAATTGTGGCACTTGATGTGAATTTGCGGCTACATGCATTTGCACAGATTATTTAACCTGTGTGTCACTTTCCTCAGGAGTAGTGGAGGAGCAGGTAATATTGTCTACCTCCTAGGGTTGTTACAAGGATTAAAAGACTCACAAAATGCTCAGAGATGTTTCTAGAATTCCAAGGGTGATTAATATTATCATTTTTAAATTCTGTATTATATTATTTCTGACTTGGGAGGGTTCTTGAACAAATCTAAGAGAGAAT
>PVIR01042352.1:0-12132 GCA_004026965.1 Petromus typicus | reverse complement strand
ATATAATACATTTCCAGGGTAGGCGCAAACATTGGGAATCAGTCCACCAGGTGGCACAATTTCAAGGTTTCACAGAGATAATTTCACATCTTGAAGCTCAAAGCAAAAGCAGCCATTTGTCAGGTGGACGACAGGCGTTGCTGGGAATAGTATAAAGACTGCAGATTCCAGACCCTGTCTTAGAGATTTTAATTCAATAAGAGATCTGATGGACCTATATAAACAATGTAAGAATCTGTTTAATAACTTCTCCAGGTGAATCTTACGGTCAGACACACCCAGAGAACAGTGCCCCCGAGAAAGACCGGAAGTCATTCTGTGCTAGAAAAAATAAACACGCAAGCTTTTATAAGCATTTAGTACAGACACTGGCTAACAGGGTTCAAAGTTCTTAGGCGTTCCAATTTCCTGGGTGGTAGCCCATTCCGCCCACCAATTTCTCTCCAATATGGTCCAGTCTTTTATGGATTAAGTCAATACTTTGAGATAATAGTGTTGGCTTTCAAATTTTTCTTCTTTCCTGGAACTCTCCATAAGATAGTATCTGGATAATGGGGAAATGGGTCTCAGTATTTGGACCAGGGAAAAGGAGAACCTTTCACTGGGAGCAAGAGCTTTAATGAAACTGGAGCATCACCTGCTAGGAGTATCTGGGGCTGCTTGGCAATTGGCAGCTGTGGATATGGTTTTTACCTGTCCTGGTCCAGGGCCTCTCTGCAATCTCTTTCGCTCTTTGGATTCCTCGACATATAAACTGCTCTGGGTCTGTCCGTGTGTGCCACATGTTCCCGGCCCTGTGGCTCCCACAGGATCATCTCTGCGGCCCCTGCTTAGTTCATCATGTCAGGCCTGTGGTCTTCAGCCTGCTATCCACACAAACTGAGTTAGCTGTAGAAACACCACATGCAAACAGTAGGAGCTCTGGAAATGGCATGGAAACTCCTGTGCGGCTGTGTTCTCTGCTCTCTGAGGCGTCTCAGCACTGCAGGCGCAGGCAAGCAGCACCCCTCCTGACCTCAGGGGTCCTCCCCCAGGCCTAGGGACCCCCCCTAGCTCTGTACTAATCCTCAGGTGGCTTTCTCAGTTCCTACTTTCCACTATCTCCCTCCTATGGTCCCACACCCTTTCTATTTTCTACAGTACCTTAGGGATATTCATGTTCCCAGGCCTTTTTTATACAAATCCGTAATGTTAACCTCCTGGCTAGCTTCCTGATTCTCTTTGACAATACCAATCTCTCCAGACTATTGTCTTGCTGCACATTTTTTTTTTTAAAAAAAACAGGGTCTTGCTTTGTAGTTCAGGTTGGCCCTGAGCTCAGCCTCAAACTCACATCACAGCAGTTCTCCTGCCTCTGTCTCCCGAGTACTGGGATTATAAGCATGAGCCACCACGCCCGGCACTGTGGTGTGTGGTGCTGATTGCTGCTGGGCGTGAGTCTCCACACCCAGTATTGTTATGTGGTTACCAGGGAGTGAACCTGGGCCCTTGTGCTTGCAAGACAGGCGCTAGAACCACTGAGCTAAATCCCCGGCCATCGCTGCACATTTTTAAATGGAATGCCAGCGTTCCTTTACGTGCTCTGATGCTCCCTCCTCTCTCACCATCCTGCCCATGTTGCTGGCCACCTAGCATGGCCTGAGAAAAGCAAAAGGTCATATGTTCAGAAAGGTGAACGGTCTAATAATGGTGTAAATATATTACCTTCTTACAGTAATGACATAAGAAGGAAGATTTTTGTTTGCCATCTTCAACTCTGCATTTTGATTTTGTAAAACTGTCTAAAAATACTGCAATATTTTTTATTTCTTCATTTTCCAAAGCAAATACTTTACATATGAGATTATAAGAAGAATTTTCTTTACAAAGATTAAACTAAATGTGAAGGTAGACAATTAGGTCCCAGTCTGTGGCCATTGGACTTTCAGACTTCGATAGTATCATTTCTAATGTGGACCAGTGATGAGCTCCATGGGGGGATGTGAAGACTGATTGAGATGGTGGTAGAGCTACTATTTAACCATCGTGCCTTGTATTGTGGATCCCTGTAAATTTAACTCTAGTTTATGTACAGATGAAATATCCAGTCCACAGGCTCAAGGGAAGCACAGTTCATGGTTTCCAGTACTTCTTATCAGCTCTCTGGTACCAAGCCCTGTCCATCCTCAACTTCTTTTTTTTTTTTTTTTAAGGTTTTTTGAGACAGGGTCTCGCTTTTGTGGTTCAGGCTGGCCCTGAGCTCAGCCTCACACTCACATCACAGCAATCCTCCTGCCTCTGCCTCCCGAGTGCTGGGATTACAGGCGTGAGCCACCACGCCCGGCCCTGTGGTATGTGGTACTGGTTGCGGGTCTCCACACCCAGTATTGTTATGTGGTTACCGGGGAATCGAACCCAGGCCCTTGCGCCTGCAAGACAGGCGCCGGAACCACTGAGCTAACTCCCCGGCCCCATCCTCAACTTCTTATATTCACCTTAAGAAGCTTGAAACATCCCACCCAGGAGACAGTAGACTCTGAGCTGTACTTAACCTCCTGTTTCAAATAATATTTGCTTTTCTATATAGCTTTTCTTGACTCAAAAATAGGTCCTTTGGATAGACTGACTGTCTTAGGAATCTTTTGGTTATAGGTAACAGAAACTCTACCGCACTCAGCTTCACCTTTAAAATGACACTATTAACTTGTAGCTGGCTCCCACCTATAGTGTCTTGTGAATCTCTTATGCTTCTGCTCTGCTTCAGTGTCTGATACACTCTTGTGTGTGCCCAGACTTACATACTCAGGCCTCACAACACAGTTGAAAGAGAGATTCTCACTCCTGGTACTTACAAAGAATATCCACATTTTCTTGACTTGTGTCTCTTAACTAACTTCAAACCCATCATTTCAGCCAAGAAGAGCAGAATGGTAGATTCTTCCTTTGCTAGCTGAGACCACAGAAAACATATGTTCTGACAGCATTTCCTGTGAGGAAAATCAAGGTGCTGTTACCATATATCAGGGAGGAATATCAATGAGGCTCACTATAGCAGATGCCACCGTGCTGACTAACATAGAAAAGTCAGGGTAATGCACTGCCTTTTCAAAATAGATCCAGGCACCTCTGAAAAGCCCCACTTTTAAGTGTAGGAAGCTTTAGGAGACATCTGTCAGACATTACAGGGCTGAGAGCCCTTATAAACGAGGCTTCATGCACCCGTTAGGTAGCTTGCTCTCTGGTGTTCTCTTCCTTGGGTGCTGCAGCCCTTCGCAAACTGTCCCACTTGCCAGGACCTTGAGCTTGGATTTCCCAATCTCCACAACTATAAGAAACAAGTTGTGTTCTTTTTAAGTCACTGAATATCAAGCATTGTATTACAGCAACACAAAATGGACCTTGAGTATGGTCATTATCATTCATTTATCCTTTACATCTTCTTATTTAATCTTTGTGTTTACCCACTAGCAGATTCTTGACATGTGGTTAAAGCTCATTACACATTTGGAAAGTGTGTAGATAAATAAAAGGGTATACCTCTGTGGTAAGTGCTTAAGATGTGCTCTAGTAAATTTGTCATGTCCTTCAGTATTTCATTTGCCCCCAAGGCTTTTTATTAATGAATCCCTTTGATCAAAGTAATCTGGATCCAATTCTTCAATGAAACTATTCTTAACATGTATAAATTCTCCTCTGGGACCTGTTTGACTAACCTTCATAGACCCGTGTAGCACTAATCACAGAACTCAGCTGGAATTTGCTTCCTGGTCACGATACCTTTTACTGCAGCTAAAACAAGTACAAGTGAGCTTGTTTGGAGCTCCTCAGCCCTCTCCTCTTATGTGAGATCAGGTCACTCACTTTTGACCAGAATATTGTCCAACAAAATTCAAATGTGAACTCTTTATGGTACTTCTTTGCTTGAGTTATGGGGGTGTGGTTAATTAAGCATGAAGTAAACACTTAAGTGTCTTTCTGAGAAAACAGTGGAGCTATTCAGGGTATCCCCAGGAAATGAGTCTTTTTGTAAGGCTGAATTTCCTCCTGGAAGGAGACTTCAGAGACCATGTAATTAGAGTCTCCTCTGCCACGAAAGTATATCAAAGCTGGGAGTACCACACAGGCGTAAGCATGGGGCTGGGGTAGGAAGGAGGGATGTATTTAACATTCCTCCCTGGTGTAGTACATATTCTTCTTCCATGCAGTGTTGTATAATGGGTTTGGGAAAGCCTAGCCTGGGGCTGAGTGATATAGGATATAACAGAAAGGAAAGCATCTTTTTATTTTATTCTTTTTGCTATTCTTCTGCCACGAGAATGGCATTACTTCTGGGGCATTCTTGTGAACTGGCAACTGACAGTATGGTTAACAATTGACATTCATTCTCTGGAAATTCTGTAGTCCTAGTGAAGAGTTGGTAAAGGGGTGAAGAATAGTGTGGATATTGTCATTAGCTTTGTCTACTCTAAGATACTACAATTAATATGACTTGGAAAGAGTAAAATACTGCAACTCACATTTTGCCAAATAAAATCTCATTTGTCAAAGATACAGCTTTCTAATCACAAGCCTGTAATCTCACCATGAGCAAAGTCCTGTCGCATTCCATCTCTGGCCAAGATCACGTGATGCAGATCTCAATTCCAACATTCTTTTCTCACGGGTTGACACTCCTCCTGGATGTTCAATTCCTTGAACACAAATTATGCCATTAGCAGAAAAAAAGTGTGTGCTTCTTTGTGTGATAGTGGCAGTATGTCAGACTCTCTGAAAAGGTAGAACAAATTTGTGTTACATTTCCCTTGCAAGGAACACCCACAAGTAATTTTTCAGGAGAACTGGAAAGAATTTCAGGTTGAGACTATTGTTAATGAGGTTTGAATTAATGATTCTGAAAGATTTACAATTATGGTTCTTGGAGCCATACCAAAGTTACTAATAACAAGAAGCAAATATTCTTACTGCCTTTGAAATGTATTGTTCCTGTGTCTTCAAACTTGAATATACTTTGAATCTCCCTCCAAATAACATTCTTATAAATGGATTTATTAAGTATTCCCTTTAAACTTTATACACCTCTGTGCTAATACATTTCTATTTTAATCTAGTTACTTTAAATGTCAGATCTCAAAATGCAACATGTAAAGAAGAGCTGGGTAATCCACTTTTTAAACAAGCTATAATGGTAATCTGCCTACAAGACCTGATGTCCTGACTCTTAGATTTCCTTCTTCATTGTGTAATAGTGTGGACTCCTGAAGCTCAAAAACTGTATCTGCAATGTAGTTGATGCTTCTTTTAGTCTGAGGAGAACATTCATCTTGCCACTGTGTCATAAAGTTCTAAACTGTCCTAATTTTGTCCATTGTTTCACGAATCTGTTCTATGCTTGAAGGCTTTAGATGTTTTTTAATTTTCTCTGAAAAATCACTCACAATTTTGTTTTTCAAATTTTTATTTTACCTAGTACATTGAATGAGAACTATTCCTTCTTTGTGGCTAGTTTTTCCCTGATCTTTTACTTATCCTATTTTATAATTACTTTGATTTCTTAAATTGGATTACCGAGGCCTTGCTCCTGAGCCATGAAGATTAGGTTAGCATATTCTCTCTCTCTCTCTCTCTCTCTCTCTCTCTCATTCTCTTTCTCTCTCATGCCAGTTTTATATTTATTTAGAAGTTGACTGACAGGATCAGAAGAAGGGGATTAGCTGACTGAATCACAGAACCTATATACCAGAGAAATGTGAATTATTTCCAAAAAATCTGTTGTAATGTCTACACAGAGTGAGATTTCCCTCAGATGTCAGAGGAATATATCCAAGGGATAATAGAGCAGGATTCCAGCTCCATGGTTATGAAAATCTAAGACAATAAGATTAGTCATCAGACAAACAAAGAACCTGAGTGAGGTAGAAGCCAAAGGTGAGGTGAGATCCTGATTTGTGGCAATAAAACCCAGAGGAAGTTGCAAGTTAGCTACCAGTGATTCAGAAAGGGGTTAGTATTAGACTCATCTAAGGAGAGTTCATCTGTGGAGTCCCACAGAAATAAATATCTCTAGAACAGGAGCAAGAAGCCTGAAACTGGAAGAATAGGGAAGGACTTTGGTGTAAGCTGCAAGGAACTAAATTCCATAAGCAAGGAGCTAAATTCCTGTTCTTCTGGGTAGAGTTCATCTCTTAAAAGTACATCTTTAGAGCAAAGTAAAATAACAAAAGAGGCAATGAAAATTAAAAATGAGATTTAAAGCCCTGGGTCCAGTCCTAATTACTGGGTAATCTCTATAGAAAAGGGTAGTGGGAAGGCATTGTTCCCAGGGGTCCTAGCCAGATAATTTACACTGTTACACTCTACTCCTTCTTTATTTTGCTGTATGCCACACTGAAACATTCTGCATTTTTCTTCTTTTTTCTATTTCAATTGTTCAGAGCTGGGGATATTGTGGAAGCACTAAAGGATCAGAGGAGCTTAAAGCTGAATGTAATCTCTCTGAATTGGGTTTGGTTTCACAGGATGACCTAATAATGTCTGTAGTTCTCATCCTCAAAGATAAAGTCCACCCATACTATGATGTGCTAAGATTTTCAGGATGAAATGTTTTGAACAAGCATTTGTCAAGTGTGCACTGGGCATCTGAGCCAGAGCTAAGCTGGGGAGGGTCATGAGATGCAGAATGGAGGCTGCTTTCTGCACTATCAGGAAAAGGAAGGCCAGGGACATTGTTAATGTGGCTTATGTGGTTCTTTTTATGAAAAGTTTTACAAAGCAACTCATATACATTTAACTATAAGAGAACTTGATTAATAGTGAAATGACAACATACTTGAAATTTTTAAAATCTGAGATATAATAGAAGTTTCATACATTTTAAAGGGGTGGAAAGAAAATAATATTTATATTTTACTAATTGCCAACAGTCATTATATAATCTTCATATATCTTGATTGCATATTCTTATTTACTCATTTATTTAAAGTTTTGGCTTTGAGACAGGGCCTAACTATGTAGTTCAGGGCCCCTGATCTCACTGTATAGTCCAGGTTAGCCTCAAATTTGTGTCAGTACTCCTGCTTCAGCCCCCTGGGTTCTGGGATTATAGGTATGTACCACCTTACCTAGCTTTTTTGCAGTACCAGGGTTCAAACTTGGGACCTTGTACTTGCCAGGATGGTGCGGTGCCACTGAGCTACTTCCCCAGGCCATAGCTTTATCATCTTTTAATACAGCAATGTGTTTTCCCTTCCTCTCCCTCCTCTTCTCTTCTCTTCTCTTCTCTTCTCTTCTCTCTATCCCCCCCCACTCCCTCCCCTTCTCCTTCTCCCTTTTCTTTTTCCTCTTCCTCTTTTCTTTCTGGTAATGAGGGTTGAATTTAGGCCGTAACTGAACTACATTCCTAGACCATCCTCTTTCTTAAAATCTTTTTCAAAATTTTGAGTTGAGGTTTTGCTAAACCAGTAAATTGAACAGGCTGGGCTTAAATTTACTACCCGTCTCAGCTTCCTACAGTATTGGGATTACAGGAATGTGCCCACATGCTCACCTAACAGTGATGTCTGCGTATCACTTTAAATAGACTGTAATTCTGGTTTTTCTCAGTGGTTCAGCAGCATTCATTTAGCTTTATTTTTACTGATGATTCTGACTAGGCATAATTGAAGGTCATCACCTCACCCATATATAAATATTTTATATTTAAAGATGGGAAAAATTTCAGTACATTCCAAACTTCGTTTCATCTAACTACGTCTTCAGTCCACATACCATCTGTAATAGACCATTCTTAGTATGAGGGATCCTTGGGGCCCGCTCGCCCTGAGTGTTACTGGAGAATCAGCCTCACAGGCAATATAATATTCCTGGAGGTCATTCCCCACCTGACAGCTACACTGTGCATTGTAAATGTACTACAAAAATGTTTCTGTAACTTCATGTCTCACTCTCCCAGAGATAGCTGGAGCCCTCAAATGCCTCAGCCATTCTAGACTAGCTAACACAAAGAGACAAAAGTGAAGGGGAGGAGGCTGATCAGAGGAAAGAGAAAAGTACAGCAGCACCTCAGTTTCATGAATGCTTTTTTTTTTGCAAACAATCTGGTTCACAAACAGATGCATTTGGCAAAATTTTGTTTTTGTTTGCAAACTTTGCAGATGAACATGAATGTGGCCTTCTTTTTCAGAACAATGAACAAATTAAGTTTGTGGACCAAGGCACCACTACAGACTTAATCCATCACAATGAAAGAATGTTGTATTTTCAAGTTTTAGAAAGAGCTATAATCTTATTAACATATAAGACCCAGGTCCTTGGAAGGAGCCTTTGAAAATAAAAATCTATAATGCTTAAAATTTATTTTTTTATCTTCCAAAAAATAAAATAAACTTTGTAACAAAATAATAAGACAATACACTTTTAAAATTTCCATATAAACTCATCTATGAGTAGGCAAGTTGGTAGCTTGAGTGTGTGAATAGAGACTTCACAGTGGTATTAATCTTTGAGCTGGATTTTCAAAGAAAAAGCAACATTTTTCATGAGGTCCACAGAAATGGCCAGATCTACTAGGAGGTGAAAAAACAGAAAAATGTTAATAGGGTGAAAGGGGGAAAATAATAAGATTATAACAAAAAAGAAAGGAAACAAATTGTATGTATGTAGGGGGGTGGTAGGGTGGGTAGGGCTATGGGAAAAAATGAGAATTAAGTTGTGTTTTATACTGGTACAAATCCCCATGGTGGAATGCATTTATGATGTGTCTATGTAATGTACCAATAAAGATTTCAATTAAAAAAAAGAAAAAAGAAAAATGAGATGGAATGTTGTATTTGAAAAGTTTTAGAGAATTTCAACAAGGTATTATTATTGAATGATATTAAATATAACAAGGATAAGCAGATGAAAACTTGAAGGAAACTCTAGGATTTGACATTTTAAGAAGTCACTTGGCGACCTTTGCCCATGAAGTGTCAATGATGTAGTGAGATTCAAACCCCAACTTCCATGGGCTAAAAAAATGAATTGATTATAGAAAATCAACTTTTATTTTGTTACTTCAAGAAATATGCCTTAGAAGGGAATAAGAGGACATTACTATGGCTATAAGAGAGCTCAAAAATGAAAGAATCTTCACTTGAGTTTCTTAATTAAAGAAGAGTTTGACCATATAAGTTAAGAATACCCTAGAAGGCAGTTGGTAAATAGAGAAGTTTCCTTGGTTTGGGCAGAGGATCTCCATTTGTTCGCAATTTTACAACTCCTGCTCTTTATTACCCTAAAGTTCTCTAGAACAGCTTACTAATGCCAACCAGTAGAACAAGTGAGCAAGAAAGGAAGTCTGCTGAAGAATCTATGTGTGCTCATCTTGACAAGCCAGGTGGTAGCCCAGGTCTTGGTCATTGCCTTATGATCCTGGTATCAGAAGTATGGTTTGCTCACATTCTTCTCTTCCATCTTCTAATCTTGTCCTTCCCACACCTCTTTCTTTCTCCAGTTATTTTCCTTTTGATGATATGGAGAATTTCCCATGCAGTTAACTATGCATGACTTACCCTAAATCTTCTCTTGTTCCACACTTAGTAGGCATTTGGTCTACTTCAAGGTGTTTCTTTAGTCATCTAAATTTTTGTCTACAGTTGTTAGTTCCTGAAGATAAATTTCAAAAGTGTTAAGAAATAGAACCACATACGCAAAGAAAGGCATGTTTTTATGGCTTTTATACACACTGCCCAATTGCTTTCCTGGTAACCTGTTTGGTGATAATAAAGCACTGAGAAAAATAACATTTCTATAACATAAGAAAATGGAAAACTCAAGCAATCAATAAAGCAGATTTAATTTTTTTTTCATATTTTGAATTTTCGAAGCAGTGCATAGCTGACCTCCAAGTTTTCAACTGGTTGTGAGAATTTATGAGGACGTTTCATATTGCTTCAGACTTCCAGCTGAATTTCCAAATTTCCGGTTGGTCCCAGACTATAGTGACTCCCCTGACTGGTCAGCTCAGAGTGAAAAACACCCTTTGACAATCCACAAGTATGTGTGCTTGGATCTGGGAACATGACAGCCAAGGACAGGACAGTTTAATCCTCCAAATAAACAAGGCATAGTGAATAGCTAAGGGCAGCCAGCCCAGAACACTAAATCCAACCTCGGGGAAAGCACTGGGAGGACCACCACTTGTCCAGCACCGTCACAGGTTCCTCCGCCTGATCTTTTCCTGGTCATTCCCTGATCCCCACATTTTAGGACTTGCTGAAGGCCTAAGGACAAATACCACCCTAAAAATAGAGGCAGACCTTCCCAGAGGGATGCCCTCATGTGATTTTGTCAAGTTTCTGAAAATATGCACAAAGCTGAAGGCACAGAAAGCCTGTGTGACCATGAATATAAACACATCACTGGGGCAAGTCCAGCTTTAAGTTGTTTAACAAAAGCTCCTTTACAAAGTGGCTTGGTTTCCAAACTGCTACCTTTTCCAAACTGCACTCATATAATAGCATCAAACAAGAGGCTCTTTGATAAAATCTTCCTATTTCTGGAAGGGTGGAGATGGGAAAGATGTGGGAGGGAGCCATGTTTGGTCACAGCCTGTTAGCTACTCCACTTTGATCATTCTGCAGAGAAGGGAAAGATCATTAAGGCCCTGATTCATAGCCTCAGACTGAACCTTGTTAATAAGTCATGTCTTACCCACTCCATTAATGATCAGCAAATGACTGGAATTCTGTCCAGGAGACCAAGACATGAGGACAAATGTCAAATAACTGCTGACAGTCAGCTAAAAATAGTACTTTGGGTTTAAATGAGTGACTCAGCCTTGATTTCCTGTGCTTGCCTATGATAATACAGTACAGAGGAGGGTTGGTTTAAGTTTTATTTTCCTTTTTATGTGGAAGGAGGGTTTTATGGCAACTGTCTGGGCAGTGAGGGTAGCCTCAGCTCTGTGGGAGTGGACGAACCCACACTCCCACCTCTGAAGTCCGAGGGCCCTGGCCCAGCTGGCTTCCTGAGCATATCTGTGCACTTGACCCTCTAGTACAGGTCAGCACCAAAGGAGAGGGTGGGTGCGGAAGTTATATAAAAGTTTCACACAACTTCCAGAAACTTCTCCCTTTGTACTTTTCCCATCAATCTTCTCTACAAAATAGGCATAATTAAAAGTTTAACTAGTCAATGAAGTATGATTCAAGTTATATAACCCGGGATATCTGGTAGCAAAATGAAAAAACCAAATGTATCTTTCCAAGATATGGATATAGATATGCATAATGAGCTTTTTTTAAAGTTTCTAAATTGACCAAATAGCTTCTTTGCCATCCAATAAAATGTACATATGGGCCAGGGATATAGCTCAGTGGTTCCGGCGCCTGTCTTGCAAGTGGCGCCTGTCTTGCAAGCGCAAGGGCCCCAGGTTCGATCCCCGGAAACCGAATAACAATACTGGGCATGGAGACTCACCCCCCAGCAACCAGTACCACATACCACAGTGCCGGGCGTGGTGGCTCATGCCTGTGATCCCAGCACTCAGGAGGCAGAGGCAGGAGGATTGCTGTGATGTGAGTTGGAGGCTGAACGCAGGGCCAGCCTGAGCCACAAAGCAAGACCCTGTCTCAAAAAACCTTAAAAAAAAAATGTACATATGTTGTTCATTTGAATTAATTTTTTACTTAATTTAATAATTAAGTTAGATAACCAGCTTGTTCAATGTAGTTTTCCTAATTTCAACTAGCCACTATAAGCAAGACCAATGAACATGATTAAACAAGGCATTCTTTTTTCTTTCTTTTCTCTTTTTTTTTTTTTTTTTTTTTTTTTTTTTTTTTTTTTTTTTTTTTTTTTTTTTTTTTTTTTTTTTTTTTTTTTTTGTGTGTGTGTGTGTGTGTGTGTGTGTGTGACAGGGTCTTGCTTTGTAATTCAGGCTGGCCCAAACTCACTGTGTAGCCCAGGTGAGTCTCGAACTCACAGAAATCCTCCTGCCTCTGCCTCTGGAGACCTGGGATTGTAAGCATAAGCCACCACGCCCAGCATTGTGATATGCGGTACTAATTGCTGGTAGGCATGAGTCACCATGCCTGGCATTGCTGTATGTGGTTACCAGGGATCAAACTAAGAACCTTGCACTTGCACAGCAGGTGGCAGAACCACTGAGCTAAA
>PVIR01042351.1:0-12277 GCA_004026965.1 Petromus typicus | reverse complement strand
GATAAGTAATATGACCCAGAAGCAAATAGAGAGCCACAGACATTATCTTTTAGAAGTATACATGAAGTCAGAGAAAATTCAGCCAAAATTATTGTAATTTACCTAGTAAGCAATAGTTTGCCCAAGTCTCACTGCTAGGTGGCACCAGCTCAAAATATGAATTTCTTTGTAGAGCAAATGTTGGGCTGAGAAGAAAGATGGAGATGACACAGAAGGTGCAAAGAGGTGAAGAAACTGAGATCATTTGATTAGGGAGTGGGAAGACACTGATTATCTTAAGTGCTGTCTGTAACTATTTGAGGAATGTTCACAGAAATGCCAACTAGTTGAAAATTTAAGATGGTCTCACAGCTCAGACATAGACTACTTCTTAGAAGTTGAGACAGTCACGTTAACATGGGAAAGATCCCGCAGAGTTTCTCATTATGGGGGTGCTCTGTCATGCTGTGGATTCGGGTGGAGTGACTAACTGAGCTGCAAGGTCCCTCCATCCACAGTACAGCTGGAAACTCTGGTAATTTTAACTCCATGCTTATTCAAGTAATATTTGGTAGGAAGGATTTTTTAAGAAAAGGAAACTCAAATTCATTACTCCAGACATAAATTCCCTGAGAATGGCATGATTTATCTTGCATTTTATAGACCAGTTAGCTGGAATGAGAGATTAAAATACATCATAGACTGTCACATCCTTCAAGCAGGTTTCTGTTCTTAAGAGTATTTGCTAGGGTTCATTCTCTTCTACCTCTTCCCAGCTCCATTCCTTCCCGCAGTGTTATCTATCCACTCTTCTAGTGTTATTACTATAGACAGATAGCACTAACTTTATACACCTGGTTTTATTTTAGGGAACCCAAGGGTGGATCTTCAAAGTCTCTATTGCTGGTTCTGAGATCTCAGATCTGAAATCTATTGGGATTGCTCTTCTCTGCAGATCTTAACTAGGGTGCCATTTATGTCAGCCTGTCCCTTGAAGTAGTGTGCCAATGTGTCAGAGGATATTCATTCCACAAAGTGCTAAATGAAAAATAAATGTGAACTTTACATTCGTTGACTGTCTCAAGAACCTACTCTCTCTGGTACTTCATGATCAAAGCCAATATGGCAGGAGGAGAAAAAATTGGCATCAACAGTTTGAATAACTATAGTGATGAGTGGGAAAGGGCCATCTTTTGAGAAAATAAGAGAGTTTGGGCCTGCCTTTTTCTCTTTTTAAAATGATCTGAGTTTCACCATTAATTATGAGCTAGTTTTCACATTCTGGACTCCATATTTCTGACTGGCTGTCAAGAGATTCTATAGCAATAAATTGTATGTTGAAGTCTCTCCTTGGATATAAGATTTCCATTTCAGGAGAAAAAAAATTGATGCTTAAGACATTGCATTTCAGGGTGATAATTGCACTTCTCAGGTGGTTAAGAAAAAGATGATCTACAAATAATAATTAAAAAGTTGTGCCCCAAGGGAATGGGGATGTCAGACATGGAACTCAAACATATGAAATGTTACACTCCTGCTTTGACCTTGTCCCACTGTATTCAGTGTCATAAATTCTAAGCATATTTATGCTTCAATATTTAGAGGTGACAATCCAAGGGTACATTAGGTAAAGAAAAGATAATGTTTAGACTGCTGTAGTAAGCTGCCCCTTTCACAACATCACTCCCTCTCATCAGCATTTTTAAAGTGCCATGCTAAGAGCATCTGTCTTTCATACAGATTCCCCTCTGCACTTTCAGAGGTTGGTGGTCAGGGAGAAATATGATCAGAACAGATTCAAAATCCAGTCTTCAAATCTGGTGGTCCCTCAGCCGTACTGGACTTATGGATGTACTACATCCATTCTCCATTTCAAAAGATGGCCATTTCCCACTCATCACTTTAGTTATTTAAATTGTTGATGCCAATTTTTGCTCCTCCTGCCATATTGGCTTTGATCATGAAGTACCAGAGAGAGTAGGTTTTTGAGACAGTCAACCAATGTAAAGTTCACATTTATTTTTCATTTAACACTTTGTGGAATGAATATCCTCTGACACATTGGCACACTACTTCAAGGGACTTTTAAAACTAGTTTTACTTAACATTAAAGCAAATCAAACAGAAGTCTGAGTTTTTAGAGTTTTCCTGTGAGAGCCTTCTTGTGATCCCACACTTCTGCCTACACTGGTCTAGCTCACCCAAGATTATGCCCCATCTTTAGAAGAAGGTCATGAGTAGCAAGCTGCTGATTCTCATACCATGAACACAGGTTTGAATGGATGAGTTGAAGGTGACTGTGCAGCACGTCCTGCCTGACTCTCTCCTGGTCTGACATATGGACAGCCACCTTCACGATGGAGTCAGGCAGCAAAGTGCACCTGAAAATTGCTCCGAGTAGCACCATGGCATTCAAAATCACATGGCATATGTACAACTTTCCAAAATGTTATGGTCCACGGTCACTTTGGATCTTAGACTTTTATTTTGTCAGTTTTAATTGCTCCAAATGGGCTCCATGGCGACCCTTTTATCCTTTGCTTCTGTGGTAACAGCTATGAAACCTGTAGCCTTACTCGCCATGCCAAAAACCCATGTACGCTGCTTCTGGAACTTTCATCACATTGTTGTTCCTTCAGGTCTCTTTTCTGTGAGGTTGTGGGGCTGGAGGAGGGCAATGCCACTTCCTATTACTTTTCCAAGACATGTCTCTTGAACTGTTGTACAGATCTGGAAGTACACAGTACCAAGAGGTATGACAAAGGGAGGGGGAAAGGAAGTTTTTGCCCATGCTTTTCATGTAGTTATTACCATATGAATATATGAATACAAAGATGATTAGCCAAAGATCAATCAGCAAGATAATGTCCAGATGACCCCATAGACAGTAGTTTACATTTCAGGATTAGAAACTCCACTATAATGGTGGTGAGCTAATTTTGAGACACGGACCCCTAAGTCGAGGATGGACAGGAAGCCTGGACAGAGAGGCACAAATTCATTTCTCTAATAAGCAAAGAGAGACACATCCTTCAGGAGGCTGTACTGTCTCCCAGAGAAAGGACCACATACATCTTGATGTTTACTTTGGGAGAAGTTGTATCCATTATGCTTGTTTCTTGGTGGATCAATAGTGCTCCTCTACATTCCCCTGCTCTTTTGTTCCTCTGTAGAATTTCTTTCTTTCCAACCCAGACATTTCACTTGAATGACTGCAAAAGCAAGTCCTGGACCGCTCTGCTCACAATTCTTCAGGCCTCCACCTGTGAGGCTGGAGCTTAGGCCGTACTCCCATGCTGAGAAACCACTGACTGTTCGTTCCAATTGCTAATTTTCATCTCTTCCTAGTTAGCCAAATCCACATTGGAGAACAGAAGGATACAGAGCTTATCACTGAGCCTTTAAACAACTCATTTATTCATTTAATGAGGGTTTGGGCTAGTCCTATATATTAAAAAATAAATGCACAAGTAGAAATAACTCAAGTGTCTGTACTTCGACAAGTAGTCAAACATGTGTAACTAAGAGTGACAGTTCCTTTCTTTTGAATGTATAATTTGCACTGTCCTCAAGAAGACTTAGTAGCTCCTTGCTGGCAAGCAAGAGATTCGCTCATTCACCCAGTGTCTTCTGAAAGGTTGTTGCACCGGAAAAGGAAATGGAACCTCAGAGAAAAAAAAAACCATGTCTGTGTCCTAAGTGCTACTAGCATTTCTACAGAGGGAATTGCTTCTTTTTCATCTCCCTCTTTCCCCTTCACCTCCTTCTTCACCCTTTGAAGTCAGACTAGACCTGATTATAATGCTTACCTGCTGTGCAAGGGTATAAACAAGTTGTGCAGGGTCGTGCTGGGCATTATGTAGAATGGTGGAAGGAAGGTATATGCAAGTGCTAAGTTCAAGATCTGCAATGAGCATGTCCTCAGCAAGGACCCAGTGTCTGCTTTTTGTACAGGCAGGTTGTTCCTCGTGGATCATCCCTGGCTGATGCTGCTCACTCCTTCTCTCCTTGCCCTTGACCGTCTGAGGCCCAGGAACCTGTGCAGATAGACATCCCTCACCACACAGAGCGGTAACTCTTCTCTGCTCTGCAGTGACCTAACTGCCCTGGCTGAAGCAAAGTAGTTATCTCCGTCAAACCTGCTCTTCACACCTCTCCTTTCACTCCTTTTCCTCATGACATCTACTCTCTGCCACCCAGACTCAATGTGCAGAATGATCTATGCTTTCCTCCTCATCTCCCCTATCAACCCAATCAGGAGATGAGTCCTGTCAATTGCAGCTATCCTTTCTTCTCTCCATCACCACTTCCAAACCATAAGGCAACTTCTGGTCATGAGCCCCCTACTGGTCACACTCTCTCAATTGGCTTCTTTTCACATAGTTTCTGCCTGGTCACTGCCACCTCCCTCAGTTCCTAACACAGAGTATAGGGTAAGTCGCAGATCATTGATGTGTCATTTACAGGCTTCCTTAGTCTCCCCGACAAGCCTGTCTACATGTACTTCTTCAATTTAACTTCTGAGAGAAGATGCCCCTTACTCCCTCATGTCTTTGTCCATCTTCTGCTGATGATGTTTTGTCATACCAGAGGCTGAGTGCATTTGAAACAGAACAGGTTGATTTGGCTTACAGTTCTAGAGATGGATGTGTCTGAGATCAAGGGCCTGAGGCCGATGTCTTGGGGCCTGTACACTGTGGCAAAAACAGCACAACTTGGCAAAAACAGCACATGGTAGGAGAGCAGGTGAAATAGAAAGAGGGGGAGAGCAGAAGAGATAGAGTCAGGAAAAGAGGGAAGCAGTGAGGGAGGGAAAGAGAGAGACAGAAAGACTAAGAGACTCTCACGTTATAACTAGGTCACCGGTGAGAAGCCTACACTCTTGATAACAGTTTATTTACAAGAACTGTGCCCTGTACTTTACTCTTCCCCTTCTCAGTCCTGCCATGATTAAATTTTGACATGAGCTCTGGAGATAGTCAGTCAACACCTGGCCCCTGTGTTCCTTTGGAGATATTCTGTTTATGCTCTTTTCTTCCCATGAAATGCCTATCCCTGCCCTTCACTGGACACCTCCCAGTCTTAACACCCCCTGAAGTTGCCACCTCCTCCCTATCACTGTTTGGTCCCCAGACCTCCAAGTCACTTTGAGAGATGCTTAGGAAGCATTCTGTAAACGTATAATGGGTTGGTGAGGGAATCAATGAGCCATGGGAAGAACCTTTCCTGCATGTAAAAGTCAACAAATGTAGGTAGCATGGTATTCTTTCACATGTCATCTGCTGGACAAAGAGCAGCCCAAGAAAGGAAGTAGAAAAATCAACATGTAATGAGTATGGTAGTGATGAAAGCCCCCATTGCCCTATATTTTATTTCATAAAACAGTAACTAATGTCTAGAAATTCATCTGTAAAATTACTTTATTTGCCATAGAAGGCTTGTCCTGTTTCATTGGTCTGTATGTCTGTGCTCAAAATGCAAACACCACACCACCTCACTCCCTGTTTTGAGCAAGTTAGTCTTCTTTTTAGAAATTAGTTTAGCTTGTTACGTTTATTTTAATTTCTACTATTTGAATGAATGGAAGTGATGAGTTCATAGAATCACTTAGTTGTGAGTTAACTGTGTCTGGGAGCAACCTCTAAATTCAGGAGCTCACTGACAGAGCTATTTTCCTCTGCTTGTCCAGAGGTAGACATTGCCCGTGCGAATGCATGTGTGGATTCTAGATTGCACACCTTTTTAAGAGTGCAGTCCTCTTTCTGTCTGTGAGTTGGCGGTGGGGCCGAGGACTCTGAGTGGCGCCTGCTTTGTCCCTCCCTGGGCTGCTGCCCATGAGCCGGCCCCCATTGCTGCTGGTAGGTAACTATGTGATATATAACTTGCAAGCAGCCCTGCTGTTTGTTACTGGCAATTAATCTCTCTGGTGCCTTTCTTCCATTCAGACTAAGCCTTTATGCTCTAAATCCAGCTATTCTACTGCTCCCCACTTGTGCTGTGTAGAAAAGACTCGGACTGACAGATTACCGCAGGGCAGTTAAGCATGTAATTGCTCAAATGAGTTAAAATCCCTTCAAATATCTGTCTTTGTACCTCATCACACCACTTCACCGACTCAAATATTTGACAATTGATGAAGATAAACTAAAGGGGCCTTCATTAGCTACCAACCACCGTGACAGGCCTCTTTCAGCAAAAGGCTGGTGAATTTTGGAACTTATTATCTACTTAAAAACTGCAGGAAAGCAGAAAAATACTTCAGTGAACTTTAGAACAGAGAAAGCTAGAAACCTCACGTGGAAGCTAGGGTCAGGAAAAAAAAACAAAAAACTGTACTTTGCTAATCTAAGGCTGCACTTGTTAAAAACGTGGGGTAGGGTGGACAGATGCGCTGATCCAATAAACGAAGGGAAATATTACCGCATTCTCCCGGGCACCGTCATTAATGGCTGTGTGTTCAATTTAGAGGTAATTACAGAAATGGAGAAAAGGTGGCAGAAGTCCAGCGCGGAGTAGTGTGTGATCCGCGAGTGGGTTCCTGGGCCATTAGAAGCCAGCGCCCCTCACCTGGAGTACAGTCAGGTGCTGCACTGAGCGGTGTTGTGAGGGGCGTGTGGGACTTTGCACCGACACAAAGCCAGGCAAATCCTCTGACTCCCAGGGACCGCACTGCTATGGATTAACGCATCTGATTGGATGCGGAGCAAAACAGTTGAGAGTGTGACCACCAGGCATCAGATCAGGGTAGAGTCAGTCGATCCAGACATGCAGTATGATGGCTCGTGGGTGAGTGCAGTGAAATGGTGGGCAATTTCTAGCTTTATTTCCTTATCCAGAAAATAGACCAAATAACTCACATCGCATGTTATTTTTCTGTGAAGATTAAATGGGAAAAGCTCTATTATTTTATAGAAGTACTATTTTGAAGAATTACTATTTTGTACAGACCTGTACTACTAGGCACACTTTAGACGTTCCCCAAACCCCAGCATCTACAACCAAAGAGTGAACCATAATGTGAACCGTACTTTAGTCACTAATAAAGTGTCAACGTTGGCTCATCAAAGGTAACAAGTGCATTATAGCAAGTGTGTCTCACTAACGCAAGCGTTCTAGGCAGGGAGCAGTATATGTGAACCCTGCATTTTCCATTCAACTTTTCTATAAACCCCCAAATTTCTTCCTAAACAAAAGTTTCTACTAAAACAATATTTACAGGGAAGAACACATGTATTAGGGGAAAAAAAGTTTAAAACAAGTCTGTGAGTTTTATCTTAAGAAACTAGATAACAGAGAGAAAATTCAATTGTTAACAAACTGAATCCTCCTACATATACAAAATGCAATGCATTCTAACCATGTGGATGGAGTTCATCTTACCCATGAACAGTAGATTCAAAAATAACCAGTGTATTTCACTGAAGCAATAAACTAAAAGAGAAACATATAATTATTTTGGTACCAAAAGTCATTTGAAGAAAGTCAGTATTGTTTCCTGGTAACAGCTCCCAGTGAATTACAACTAGAAGGAAAATTCTCCAGCCTGCTAAATGACGTCTAAAAAAATCCTCAAACTAATGCCATAGTTAACACTGAATGACTGTTGTTTTCCCCTATGCTGAGGAATGCAGCAGGATGTATACCCTCTTCGCTGCAATCAAACATTACCAGAGGGCCTTCCTGCAAGTCAAATTCAAGAAAGAGGAAAATAATAAAGGCAGCCCAAGTTTTTTCTAAATAAAGAAATAAAACTATGTTTACTTACATATTGACATGATTGACAAAGAAAACCCTAAGGAATCTGTAACCTAGAGGTACCAGAATTAATGATGACTTTAGTTAGGTCTCAAACTATAAGTCAATATATAAAAATCAATTGTACTTCTACAAATTACCAATAAACAAATAGGAACAAAAATATAAAAGCTATAAAAGTTTGTAACAGAATTTTCAAACTCAACATATTCTTTGGGATAGGCATAATAAAGCCAAAATAGTAATGTTGGAAAGTGCAAACTATTGACAAAAGTACTTGAGGGATAATGAGAAGAGGTTCCATTTTCATTGACCAGAAGTATCAATTTTTTAAGATACCAATTTTCCCCAGGCTGATCCATAAATTTAGTGCTTTCCAAATTAAAATTGCAGCACACTTTTTTACTTTTCTGTTGTAGAAATTGGCAAATTGATGCTAAATCTTTACAAGGAGTAAGAAATCTTAGGGAACTCACATTATGAAGACTTATTTTAAAAGTTGCAATAATTAAGACAATGTGAGTATCAGTAAAGGGCTTGATATAATCATGGTAGACACAACAGAGTCCAGCAATAGACCCATTCATATTCCTCTCAGTGAAAGGGTCAAGGCAATACAAGGGAGAAAATATTGATTTTTTTTTAAGACTAAGATTGGGAAATTATACTATAAATACAGAAATAAGCTTATATCATATACAGAAAGCTGGACCCCAAAAATCAAAAATTCAAATTAAAAAAAAATCTATTGTAGAAAATATGGAAGAAAATCTATGACACCCACTGTCAAAAATTCTTACATAAAATCCTCAAAGCATTAATCATGGAAGAATATCTTGACATATTGTACTTTATCAAATTTTAAGCCTCTTCTTCCACATACATGCTTAGATGATGAAAGGACCACCCACAAGTGGAAATGCACATTTGATAAAAGACATACCCAGAATATATAAATATTTCTAAACACCCAATAAATAGAAAATAATCTCCAAGAGAAACTTAAGCAAGAATATTTCACTGTTGCCTTTTCGTTTACAAATTAGATATTTGGATAGAACATATGCACAATACTCAGCCCCAACACTGGAGAACATATGAACACTTGCTTGGAAGCCAGTATATACCTCTGAGTGACTGAATAGAGTGTAAATGGCAACATTGACTGCACAGTACTAAGGGGGTGGGGGTCAAGTGCCCAAACAAGGGCAGCTTTGTAAGAGTCTTGCTCATTCTGGGAAAGAGCAATGAGGAAGTCTGTTAAAAAGAAATTTGAGTGATTACCCATCACCCTTCTGGGAGTTATCCAGGTGGAAATGAATGCAACAGCCCATACAATGAGCCATATTTGAGTACTGACAGCATATTGCACGCCCACTAATCAGCAGACAGATAAATGACATGTGCAGAATGGACTACTACTTGGCAATGAAAAGGAAGAAATGACTGATACACCCAATGAAGATCAATTTTTTAAAATATCTTTATTGGTACATTATATATACAGATGATGACTGCACTCAACATTGAGAATTTGTACCAGGATATGATGACTTCTCATCTTTTTCCTGTTTCCCTTCTCACCTTACAACCCCCTAACCCCTATATACATAAGCTTTTTTTTCCCTTCCATTTATTTCCATCATATTGTTTTTCCCATCATTACTTACCACTACACCCCATTTATATAAAGAGAAAATATCCTTTCGGATATTTTCTGTTTCACAATATCTACTGTACATTCTAGAACTCATTTACATTTTCATATTCTCATTCTAGAGAAAAGATATATTTATACATCTGTGACCTATGTATTTCACTTATGAGGATATCCTGAAGATACATTCTTTTGATTCAGTCTTATCATTTTTTATGGCAGAATAATACTCCATTCTATAAAAGAACCACATTTTCTTTATACAGTCTCTAGCTGATGGGCATTTGGGTTGCTTCCAAGATTTAGCTATCGGAAACTGAGCTGCTATAAACATGGGTGCACATATGTCACTCTGATATGAACCTTCTAATTCTTTTGTGTATATCCTTAGTAGGAGAATAGCAGAATCAACTTGGACCTCTAATTCTAGTTTTTTGAGGAATCTCTACACTGATCTCCCCAGTGGTTGTATGAGTCTACACTCCCACCAATAGTGGAGAATGGTTCCTTTTTCTCCACAGTCTCACCAACATTTGTTATTGGCTAATTCTGAGACAGGAGCCATTCTTTGTGGTGAGATGAAGTGTTTTCAACTGCATCTCTCAAATGACCAGTGATGTTGCGCTTTTGTTCATATACTTCTTAGTTGCCCTTACTTCTTCTTCTGAAAAGTGTCTTTTCATTTCAGATTCCCATTTTTGAATTAGGTCTTTAAATTTGGGTGGGCTGAAATTTTTAAGCTCCTTCTATATTCTAGGTAGCAACCCTTTGTCTGAGAAACAGCTGGTAAAGATTCTTTCCCATATTGTCAGTTGCCTTTTCTCTTTATTGGTGGTTTTCTTTGTTGTGTAGAAGATGAGATCTCATTTGTTTTCTTCTGCCAGTTCTTGTGCTACAGTGGTTTTGTTCATGAAGTCTTTCCCTAAGCCAATGTCTTTAAGAGTTTTACCTAGCCAGTTTTGGAGTAAGTTTAGTGTTTCTGTGTTAATATTTAGGTTTCAAATCCACTTTTATTTTAGTTTAGTACACAGTGAAAGAGATAGTTCTAGCTTTAGCCTTTGTTAGGTTAAAGCTCATCTTGCCCAGCACCATTTGTTAAAGTGGCTGTCTTTCCTCCATTGAGCATATTTGGCTCCTTTGTCAAAGGTGAGGTAGCTTAGTGTGTCTAGAGTTGTTTCTGGATCTTATAATCTGTTCCACTGATCACAAGGATCAATCTTAAAAGCACTATGATAAATGAATTCAGACCAAGAATGCTAAGTGACAACTACAGGGAGACACAGTTCACAATTTTTAGGATAATTTGTGTGGCCCCTTGGAATCAACTCCTACATTCATGATGGCTACTTGAGAGAAACATTTATTTCAGAGTAAATTAACATGAAAATGAAGATTTTTTCTTCTCTTTGGAAATGTAATCAAATGTTCTATAAAGAACTTGTGACTATGTCTCTCTACTCAGAATAATTTGAACTTTTGCCTTTTAGTGAAGTTAATCAGACTTGATCTCTTGAGAAAAAATATTTTTAATGTGAAGCAATACTCCACTGAGATTTAACCAACTCTATTTTAATTGTAATTGATTTGTACCAAAAGATAAAATGAGTTAATTGGAGTATGCTATTAAGAATTATTGACAAGAGAATATGTTTGATACAGTTTCCAATGAATGGATAAGAGATGAAACATTATTTTATAGTCAGAAACAAAATAAAGTTAAGCCCTATGACAACTCATTTGAGAAAACTCATGCAGCTCTATAGAAAATGATTCTGTTATTTTACAAAGTATTTTTAATTATCTAGAACATTTGAAATAATTTTTAATAATAATTTTTCTATTAAAAATAATGATGCCTTCTTGGCCAAAAATAACCATGACCCATGTCTAGGTTTAAACAAGGATTTCTTAAATTTTTCCTTGCAATTAAAAGGGAAGAAAAGTTTCCAAACTTATGTGATGGATTCACTATTACTTTAGTATGCAACTCAGATAAAAACGTAACAGAAAAAGAAAATTACGTAGGCTAATGTCTTTGATCAACATACATGCAAAAATAATTGTCAATAATATACTGACAAGTCAATAAATGACTAAAAAGGGTCATACACAAAACTGGCTTCATCCCATAGGAGGAAGGATGGTTCAATATGCAAAAATCAATAGATGTGATATGTCACATAAATAGAGTCAAGGATAGAAATCATCTGACCATCTCAGTAGGTGCAGCAAAAGCTCTTGACAAAATCTAGCATCCAGCAAGGCAAGAAGGACCAGACTTCAAAGTGACAGAAGCCATATATGACAACCTCTGACTAATATTGTACTAAATGAGTTAAAACTGAAAGGAGGACATTAAAGGCATTCACTTTCACCCGTCCTGATCAGTATAATATTCAAAACACCAGCCATAGCAATAAGACAAGAGAAAGCAATGAAAGGGATATGAATAAGAAATGAAAAAATCAAATTATTTCAGTTTTCAAATAATACAATCCTATATAGAGAACAACAACAACAACAACAAAACCAGCCAACCCTTAGACTTGACAAATTCAGCAAAGTGGTAAGACACAAAGTCAGTACATAAAAATTGAGAGCATCTCTGCATCCCAGTCATGAACTAAGAAAGAAATCAAGAAAAAAATTCAATTTGTAGTAGATTAAAAAATTAAATATCCAGGAATCAACCAAGGAGGTAAAAGAGCTCTGTGATGAAAAGTATGAAGCTCTGAAGAAACAGATCAAAGAAGAAATTGAAGATAAAAAAACAAAACAGTCAGTAGCTTTTCTATTTGACAATATTTCACTAATAATTTCTGAGTGATATGTAAATATGTGTCAAAATACTTCAGTCTGATATATTCACTCAAAGGAAGAAAAAAA
>PVIR01042350.1:0-12268 GCA_004026965.1 Petromus typicus | reverse complement strand
GACAGTGGGATCCCTCAAGTCATCCCGACTTCTCCTAACTGAATGAAAACCATGAGTCACAGACTCACTAAGCCTCACGCACAAAAACAAGAAGAAAACCAAATGAAAGCGTATCAAAATCAAATTACTCAAAGTAGTTATTTAAAAGAATTCTATGTGTAGTACACAAAAAACAAGTTATCTATTACAGGAATAATGACAGCAGCACAGATTTCACATCAGAAGTAATGGAAGATAAAATCAGTGAAAGAAGATCTTTAAATACTGAATCCCATCTGCCCATCTTAGAGTTGTCATCTTAGAGTTTTATATCTGACGAACTACTTTTTAAAAACAATTGTGATATAAGGAGTTTCTTGAAAATATAAAAGATGAAAGCAGAGGAACACAATGTCAACCAGAAATACAGATCTATGCAGAAGAATGCGAGTTCCCAGCAAGGTGACTGCATGGCCCACAGATGGAAGGACTGTCCTTGAGGCGGTGTACCCACACCTGAACCTGATTTAAATGATAACATTCTAGGCCCCTAGCTTATGGGAAGGAGGATTTAGGAGTTTTTAGGGGAAAATAAGTACCTTTTATATATAGGAGGGATGTGAATTATGGCGGCCAGAAGACAGACTGTGGTAATCAGCCTCAAAATAGTTCCACGAGAGCTCGGAATTTAGCTCAAAAGCACAGCTCCTGCCTGGCAAGCACGAGGTCTTGAGTTCAATCCCATATCAAAAATCAAATTAATTCTGGCACTTAAACCTGTGTGTAATTCCCTTTTTACACTACATGTGACCAGGGCTAGTTTCTCGGGCCAACAGAATACAGCAGCAGTGATGTGTAACTGCCAATATTAGATTATAAAAGTACAGTGTAAGGAGGTAGAGATTTTGCTAAGTGGTGCTACACTTGTACTGTAAGTGCAAGGCCCTAAGTTTGATCCCTAATAACCAAAGAAAAAGGAAAGCACAGCATAGCTTGTCTTGGGCTTTCTTCAAGCTTACTTGCTCTGGATGATACCAGCTGCTGTCATGTGAGGACACTCAGGCAGTCTATTGCAAGGCTTATGCAGACAGGAACCAAAGTCTCCAGCCAATATTCAGTTGGGGGTTAAGGTTTGAAAACTATGAACTTTGCAAGAATGCAGCAACATAAAAGGAGTCTAAGCTATGTTCATTTAACTATGCTATACCCAGATTCATGACCCAGAGAAAGTATAAGAAAATAGATATTTGTTGTTAAATCAAGTCATAATTCAGTGCCATGAAAAACCATTACAACCAAATCAGAATTGAGGTTCCAAGTTACTTTTCCTTAACTGAAAGAATAAAAATGACTCCTTACTTGCAATACTGTGAACACTGTGCTTACATGAATAGCAAAATACAGCACGCCAATTACAATGCATACTACTAGGTCAGACTGTAAACGTTCACTCTGTCAACAAAAAAGAAAATAATTATTAAACAATTACACTGAAATTTTTTTTAAAGTTTCTTTTATTGACAACTGGCAATGTTGAAGGAGTAATTCTCCACTCAGACCCCTCAATACTTCTAGGTACTTTTTATGGTAAGATTTAATTTCTTCATCAATGTTCTCATATTTTTGGTTTAGCACCATAAGGCCAAGAAAATTCAACAAATCTACACAAATCTAAACAAGTGTTTTGTGCTATAAAGATATTGCAATAAATCTTTTAGTATGAAGATTTTCCCCACCATTGGTCTCTTCATTTTACTTACACATAGAGGAAAAGAACATAAGGTTCCTAAGCTACCAAATCACTTACAGTGTAGAAGTCTTTGGATAAACTGTATTTTCATTAAAAAAAACAAAACAAAACAAAAAAAACATTAAAACTGCATGCATTTGTCCTGTTTTTCTTGGTGGGTTTTGGTTCTCTCAGCAATTACACAGGTTGTGTATCTTTTCTGAAATGCTTAGAGCCAAAAGTAGTTCAGGTTTCAGTTTTCTTGGACTTGGAAATATATTTGTACAGACTTTACTAACTGAGAACCCCTAAAAGGAAAATCTGAAATCCAAAATGCTACAAATTAAAACAGTCCACTTAGGGGATTTGGATTTGGAACTTTTAGATTAGGGATGCTAAATCTGTAGTAAAAGCCAGAAGCCTCTTGGAAAATTTTAACTATCACTGAACTACTAGATACACACACATACACACACACATATACATACACACACATATATATACATATATATGTAAATATATGTAAACACATGTTAGACTTACAACATTCTACTATACTTAACATGAAGTAGCCTTGCTAACTTGGACACTAGTCAGAAAAAATTTTTTGCTTCAGTTTTATTTCAAGGCAGTTTTGCATCTCTGAAGTTTTCTAAATAATATCTAGGTCAGTGATTTAGCTCAGTTGTTCTGGCACCTGTGCTGCAAGCGCAAGGGCTTGGGTTCGATCCCTGGTAACCACATACAACAATATTGGGCATGGGGACTCATGCCTACCAGCAATCAGTACCACATACCACAGTGCCAGTTGTGGTAGCTCATGCCTGTAATGCCAGCACTCAAAGGCAAAGGCAGGAGGATTGCTGGAAGTTCGAGGCTGAGCTCAGGACCAGCCCGAACTATAAAGCAAGTCTGTCTCAAAACAAAAAAAAAAAAAAGAGGGCTTGGGGACTTAGCTGAGTGGCTCTGGTGCCTGCCTTGTAAGTGCCAGGAGGCTGGCTTTGATCCCTGGTAACCACATACAACAATGCTGGAGTGCAGACTCATGCCCACCAGCAATCAGAACCACATACCACAGTGCTGTGCGAGGCAGCTCACGCCTGTGATCCCAGCACTCGGGAGGCAGAGGCAGGAGGCTTGCTGTGAGTTCACAGCTGAGCTCAGGGCCAGCCTGAACTACAAAAGCAAGACACTGTCTCAATCAATCAACCAATCAATCAATGTAAATAGTTCATATCCACTGAAAGTAAATATTATTCCAATTCAGTAAGTCTTTTGTAAATGGATATCGTCTAAAATAAAAATGTGTTTTGCTCCACAATTTAAATATAAATCTACAGAATTCATTTTTAAATGAATACTAAAACAATATATGCAACTTTATTATTTGCTAAATTTGAAATTTAAAAGAATGATTGCATTTATTTAAGTACATGAAGTCTGTTTGGATTATCATTCTCTCCTTCATATTAGAAAAGTTTCCAGATTGTCCATGAGAAATAAAACACTAGTACATGACTTACACAGCTTTAAGAAAAATCAACAAGAACAGTAACAAAACAAATCTAATTTACATTAAATCAGCAGTCTCTTCTTCTCCACAGGTAATACACGTTACAAAAACATCAATGGCTCCTTGAAACTGCAGACCATACTTAGCCCTAGTACATATACTATACTGACCACTAAGAGACTAATAAGAGTCTACAATCATACCACCTTGAACGTGCCCAACCTCATCTGATCTTGGAAGCTAAGCAGGGTCAGGCCTGCTTAGTACTTGGATGGGAGACTAATAAGATATGATTCACAACCTGAGTGGGATGATAAAAGATTTCACCTTGCTTGCTACTTAGAATGGTGTGCTATTTGAAATTCATGATTTTTTTTTCTTTTTTTAGTTTTTTGAGACAGTCTCACTTTGTAATTCATTCTGCTCCTGAACTCAGTCAGCCTCGAACTCAGCAATCCTCCTGCCTCTGCCTCCTGAGTGCTGAAATTACAGGTGTGAACCACCTTGCCCAGCTCTGTGATATGTGGTGCTGATTGCTGGTGGGCGTGAATCACCATGCTCAGCACTGTTGTTTGTGGTTACAAGGGACGGAACTCATACCTTGCCCTTACAAGGCAGGTGCATGAACCACTGAGCTAAATCCCCAGCCCATGAATTTCTTTATTACTTAAAGTTTTTTTGTTTGTTTGTTTGTTTTTTGAGACAGGGTCTTACTTTGTGGTTCAGACTGGCCCTGAGCTCAGCCTCCAACTCACATCACAGCAATCCTCCTGCCTCTGCCTCCTGAGTGCTGGGATTACAGGCGTGAGCTACCACCCCTGGCACTGTGCTATGTGGTACTGGTTGCTGCTGGGCGTGAGTCTCCACGCCCAGTATGGTATGTGGTTACCGGGGATCGAACCCAGGTCCTTGCGCTTGTAAGACAGGCACCTGAACCACTGAGCTAACTCCCCGGCCCTTTTTGTTTTTCAGACTGACTGACCATAAGAAACTGCATTTAAAACTAAGGATACTGGGCCAGGGATTTAGCTCAGTGGTTCCGGCGCCTGTCCCTTGCAAGCGCAAGGGCCTGGGTTCGATTCCCCAGTAACTACATACAATATTGGGTGTGGAGACTCATGCCCAGCAGCCACCAGTACCACATACCACAGTGCCGGGTGTGGTGGCTCACGCCTATAATCCCAGCACTGGGGAGGCAGAGGCAGGAGGACTGCTGTGATGTGAGTTTGAGGCTGAGTTCAAGGCCAGCCTGATCTACAAAAGGAGACCTTGTCTCAAAACAAACAAATAAACAAACAGACAAACAAACAAAAACTAAGAATACTGATACTAAGGATGAAGAAGAACTATTACATTCATCTTTAAGATCCCAATGAAACCTGTAGAGGACAAAAACTTCTATGACCAGTGAAATTACTTAAGTTCAACTGAGCTGAAACAGTTTGATATACTGTTCTATATAGAAACCAAATCTGAAGAATGAGCATTTCTTATACAGGTTAAGTATCTCTTATCTAAAATGCTCAGTACCAGAAATGTTATGGGTTTTTTTTTTTTAGATTTTTGGAATAGTTGTATACACATAATAAAACGTTTTGGGAATAGGACTCAAGCCTAAAAACAAAATTTAATATTCTTCATACTGAAAAGGGAAAGTGTGATATTGGTTAATGTCAAATTAAGTATGGTATAGGTTAATTTGAAATTAGAGTTAATGACCTCAAAGTTCTGCCATCTGTAATGAAGGATTACTGTAAGCACATGTTTTCATGCTAGTGACACCAAGATCATAGCTCCCTAATTGCCAAGGAAATGCCCTGATATCTACTTTCAACACTCTCTATCTGCCCACAGATTGAACCCATTTTGGACCATAACATGCACATATCTGACACATCCTTAGTCTCAGGCTATCATGTGCCTCACAGAGGCTCCGTACTGGGCTGGTGGGAAGGGCCAACCCAAGGTCTTTAACTTTTCCCCTCTAATGCGACCTGCTGCTGGTGGGCGGAAATAGAATATGGCTGAAAAACAGGTCAAATACTAGTCCAGGATAATGTTGGCTATGAGCAGTTTTATTTTTGGGGGCCCAAAGTTCTGCTTGGCAGACCCTACACTGAAATGATGTGTATTCCAAATATGTGCCTAGTGGACCTTACCCTAAATTGATGTATTCTTATGCTAAATTTGAACTTCTGGAACCAATCAGTAATAATGATACAATATGCAACCAATCAGCTGCTTGCTCTGCTTCAGTACTTAGTTCTGCTTGCAAAACCTAGATAAACTGTAAAAGAACAAAAGACAATTTGCTGTTACGCTGAGGAATTATCCTAACCAGGTCCATTGATGTAAAGGAAGTTTGTTTTCTGCCTCCAAGTCCTGGGTGCCTTCAGTGTTTGCCATTACAATATATACCTACAGATATAGCTTGAGGGTAATTTTACATACTAGTTTTAGTACCCCTATGCTTTGACTATACACATGTTAAGATTTAGGCGTGCAATTTCCACTGTAGAATCATGCTGGCTCCAAAAAAAATTTCTGGGTCTTAGAGCACTCTGGACATTTGGATTAAAGATACTCAACTTTCATGGTAAAAATTTTGGTGAAGGCCACAGCAATGTACAACTAATCCTACTCACTATAAGTTTACACTTCTACAAATTACTAACGACATTTTAAAACTTCATTATATAACTTGATCAACTGTCTGAAATTTAAACTTTGGAAGTGATTTTAAAAGGTAAAACTTACAACAGAATTTCTAAGTTTTTCAGGCAGAGGGTCTTTTACTTCAGATAGAGGATCTTCTGGATTTTTCTCTTCTGTTTTTGGAAAAATCTTGGATTGCACCAAAGAACTTTACATTTAAAAAATTAAGAGAAAATAATTAATAAAAAATGAATAACCTGAAAATCAGTAATGGCAAAGTTTATGACAGAAAACCAAAAGACCCAAGTATATTTAATCATTAGGAAATAACAAATTCTAAAAAGTTAAAAATATGATAAGCATACAAGGAAAACAGTTTTTTAATAAACATGAGAGAAAGAAAAAACTCCCAGTCAAGCTGATTAGCACGACTTAAGGAAAAAAAGTCTTGGAAACTATTTGAAAAAAATGTCAGTTTACTAAATTATACTTATTTATTAAATTTCTTTAAAAATAACAACAGGTTTCACTTACAAAAGTACAGATGGATCACTGCTTTGTCGGCTGAGATGATAGGATACTGCAACTAATAAACCACAAAAAATGGAGAAAAGTACTGGAACATGCTGGCCATCCCATGAATCCTGTTGGAAAAAAAATAAAAAATGTTAATGGGACAATACACTTCTAATTTATAATCTGTCATATCATCCCTTTTTGTCAGTATTTTGCAATCACTAAATTTAACTTCTAAAAAATGTAAACACAGATATTATTAGCTGCATTTTATCCCAAATAAATTTAGATTTATTGCAATCTGATGAGCTAAAATCTAGCTTGTAGCTTTCTTTTAGTATGGAGCTTCGGATTTCTTTTTTTTTTTTTTGTCCCCTTAATTATAACTATTCATTTATTGGGAATAATTTGCTTCTTTGCATGCAGCTATCAACTCTTCCATGTTTTCAGTAGTTTTATCGTAAACTATGTGTTGCTTTTGAAGGATGAAATTAATTTGATACAATACAGTTAGTAGACATAATAATGAAATGAGAGGAAGATAACACACGGTGGAATACATAAGATAAAAGAAAATCTGGACATATGGTACGCTACTCTCTCAATATCTTTCTTTGTGTAATGTACCTTTATACCACCCAGTGCATTTATCAGGCCATGACAACTATCTTCTGAAACAATTATTTTATTGGTACATTTTATGCAGACATTATGATTATATTCAACATTGAGGATCTGTACCTCTATCTGACACACATCTTTTCCTATTCCCTTCTCCTGAAACAATGATCTGGGTAAGGAAAAGCTTCTATGATCAACCAAATGTCTACCTGCTGTGTCAGTACACTTATTACAGAGTCTATTTGCATTGACGGCTGGCTTAAAGGGGACAATACTACTCCCAGGAAAAATTAACCAACCAGTATGCCCGTCCGATGTAGTGGACACTATTCTACTATTCTAACCCTTCATCCATCCATTTATCTATCTCTCTCTTTTTTTTTTTTTTTTTTTTGTGGTATTTGGGATCAAATTCAGGCCTTTGCACTTCGGAAGTAGGCACAGTACCACCTAAGCTATATTCCCCAGCTCACCCCTTCATCTTTCAAGCCCCTATGTCTGATTCAGTTCACTTAATATTAGTTTCAAGTTGTATCCATTTGCCTCAAGTTTATTTTTCTTTATGGCACAGTAGCACTACTCCACTGTGTGGAGTGGAGTTTTACTCCACAAATACCCCCATTTACTCCACAAATACCCTCACTTGTCGATGGACATACACAGTACACTGTTTCCAAGATTAGCTAATATAAATGGTGCTGCTATAAACATGGGCACACATGAACCCCTGTACTATGATGACTTTATCTGGGAAGATACCTAGAGGAGGGACTGCAGGGTCAAATGGAATTCCTACTTTAAGTATTTTGAGAAATGTACTAGTTTACATTTTACATAGACAATATACTAGTTTACATTTTCATCAAGAATATAGAAGAGTTCTTTTTCTCCTATCCTCACCAGCATGTTATGTGCTTTCTTGATGATAGCCATTCTTTCTGGGGTAAGATGGTGGTATCTCGGTGTAGTTTTTATTTGCATTTTTCTGATGGCCAGAGATGCTGAACATTTTTCATCTACAGTAAGTCCCTGACTTCTGTCTTGGAAAATTAATTGTCTTATGTCAGATTCATTCCTAACCATAAGTAAACAAAATGAGTCTTTCACAGGTTTACCCATGAAAGTTTGCACCTTGAATGTTGGTAAGTCAGGGACGTACGGTATTCACTGGCCATTTCTACCACTTCTTCTGTGAAGTGTCTATCATTTCAGCTGCCCATTTTTAGACTGAGTCTTTTACTTTGGGTGGAGTCTGATTTTTTTGAGTTCTTTATGTATTCTAGATTTTAGTCCTCTGTCCGAGAAATAACTATTAACATTTTTTTCTTATTCTTAGGTTGTCTGTTCACTCTTTTGGTTGTTTCCTTTGCTGTGCAGAAGCTTTTTTATTTGATATAATGTTATTTTTCGATTTTCAGTATTATTTCTTACGCTCCTGGCACTCTATTCAGAAAATTCTTGCCTACGCCTAGGTCTTCTAGAGTTCTACCTACTTGGGCCGGGGATTTAGCTCAGTGCTTCTAGGGCCTGCCTGCCTTGCAAGCTCAAGGTCCCCAGCTTCAATGCCTGGTAATCACACACAACAATGCTGGGCATGGTAACTCAAACCCACCAGCAATCAGTACCACACACCATAATATCAGGTCAAACCTGTAATCCTAGCACTGGGGAGGTAGAGATAGGAGGATTGCTGAGTTTGGGGCTGATTTCAAGACCAACTTGAACAACAAAGCAAGACCCTGTCTCAGAAAATTAAAACTAACAAACAAAAAAACTGCATGGTACTGGCAAAGTAACAAACCCAAGGAATACTGGCATAGATCAAAAGATCCAGAAACAACCCCAGAAACACGAAGCCACCTCATCATTGACAAAGGAGCCAAACATTCTCAATGAAAGAAAGACAGCCTCTTTAATAAATAGTGTTGGAGGGGCCAGGGATTTAGCTCAGTGGTTCTGGCGCCTGTCTTACAAGCACAAAGACTCAGGTTCAATCCCCGGTAACCACATAACAATACTGGGCGTGTAGACTCACGCCCAGCACCAATCAGTAACAGTGCTGGGTGTGGTGGCTCATGCCTGTAATCCCAGCACTCGGGAGGCAGAGGCAGGAGGATTGCTGTGATGTGAATTTGAGGTGAGCTCAGGCCTAGCCTGAACTACAAAACAAGACCCTGTCTCAAAAAAAAAAAAGTAGTGTTGGAAAAACTGGGCTCTAACCTTCCAAAGCTAGACCTATCTCTTTCACCCTGTACTAAACTAAAATCAAAAGTGGATTAGAGACCTAACCATTAGGCCAGAGACACTGCTGCAAAACAGGTTAGGTAAAACTCTTGGAGACAGTGGCTGAGGGAAAGACTTTATGAACACAACTCTATAGCATAAGGAATGCTACAGCAGAAGGAATCAACAAATGGGACCTCATCCTGTCAAAACACTTCTACACAGCAAAAGAAACTACTGGCAGAGCTAAAAGACAACCAATAGGGGAAAAAATCTTTACCTAGCTGTCTCTCAGACAAAGGGTTACGATCTAGAATATACAAAAAGCTTAAAAAAAAATCAGTCCCCTCAAATTTAAAGACTCAGTTCAAAAAATTGGCATCTGAAATGAATAGACACTTTTCAGAGGAAGACATAAAAGCAGCCAAGAAGCACATGAAGAAATGCTCAACATCACTGGTCATTCCAGTCATGCAGAGGAAAACAACATTGAGATTTCATCTCACTCCACAAGAATGGCTGCTGTTGTGAAACTAACTAGCACCAAATGCTGGTGAGGCTATGGGGAGGAAGGAACCTTTTTCCACTGTTTGTAGGAACGTAGACCAGTGAAATGACTGTGAAGATTCCTCAAAAAACTAGGATTAGGGGTCCCATTTGACATTGCTGTTCCCTTGCAAGGAATATACATGAAGGAATTTTAAAAAATCATATCATAGCGACATATGTGCACCCATGTTTATAGCAGCTCAGTTTGTGATAGCTAATTCTTGGAAACAACCCAAATGCCTCTCAAATGGAGACTCGATAAAGATATGGATTATTTTACAAAATGGGGTATTATTCTGCCACAAAGAATAATAAGTTTGAATTATTTATACTCAAATGGACATACCCTGAGGACACACTCATAAGTGAAATACATAGGTTACAGATGTGTAAATACTGTTATCTTTTCCCTGGTATGAGAATCTGAAATGTAAATGAGTTCTAGAATATATGATAGGATAGATATTGTGAAACAGAAAATATTCAAGGGGAAAAGAGTAGGGGTAATTAACAAGGGAAAAGAAAAAATATAATTTTAAAAAAGGAAAAAATGCATATTGTACAATAGGTAGGGGAATAGGAAAAAATGAGAATTAACTCGTCATATAATGCCGGTACAAATTCTCAATATTGAATGTGATCATGATGTGTATATAAAATGCACCAATAAAAAATTCAATTATCTCTCATATGAGAAAATGAAAATGTAAATGAGTTCTAGAATGTATGTTAGATATTGTAAAATAGAAACTATTCCAAGGGAAATGGGGTAGGGGTAAGTAATGAGGCTTAAGAAAAATTATGATGGTAATTAAAAAAATGGAAACAAAGCTTATGTATATAAGGGAAGGAGGATTGTAGGGTGTGGGCAGGCGAACTGGAAAAAATGAGAATAAAGTTATGTCATATACCAGTACAAACTGTTGATGTTGAGTGTAATCATGATATGTACATAAAATGTACCTATCTCACAATTTAAAAAATTCAATTAAGAAAAACATACTACAATTTATTGATTACCTTTAAAGCTCCATAACACAATCCATACAATAAGGCCACGGCCAGAATACTACAGATGAAACTGTAAAGTGCTGCAAGCAGGCTTGTGGTGGCTAGACAGTAAAGGGGAAAAAGACATTTTATAAACATCCATGGGAAAAATTAAAAGGTCACCAAAAAAGCAGTCAAAATACTATGTCAACTATAATTAATTATAATAGCTGTTTGACTTTTAAACATTCAGTTTTTTCACCTTGTACTTGCCAAGGACTTTGGCATGCCAAAGATTTGCTATCTCCAGTCTTTGATAAAAGATAAAATATATTCATCTCATAGCAGAAAAAATACCAACAGTATGCTTCAAGATATATTTTATAATAACAAAAGGACTAAGAAATATACTTTGTAGATGTATAAATTACTAAGATATTAGTCTGTGCAAAAAATTTTTTTGTAATAGATTTATAATAGGTTTGAAATAGATTTTATATTTCCATGTATTAATTCTCACCAAAAAAATGCAGATCTGATCTCTAACAATAACAACAAAAAAAGCGATCCAATGGATTGCTGATAATAAGAAAGAGGGATAGTTAAAGTTTGCTAGACTTCATTTTTAAAACATGTGACAGATTTTCTTTAATTCATATTGTGGTCATGAAAGAAATCTATAAAAAAAATTATCTTTATGTGAGATTAAGAACACAATACCCTGCACAAGTTCATAAATAATATGACAAAGCCTACACTAATAAATTGTCTACAGTAAGCCCTTATGACACAACCCTGTAAAGAATGCCTAGATAAAACTGTCTTCTATCTATTAAGTTGTAGTGGTTGACTATCAGCTGTGTTTTAAATTATATGCCTCCAAAAAAATTTTCAAACATCAAAAAATACTCCAGTGTATTACACAGTCAACACAGAAAAAGTTTATTTTCTATTCAAAAGTTAAGCTATAATATCAATGTTTTATTAGCAGAGCTCATTTTAATGCACAAACAGTACTTGGAAGATAAATAAGTAGTTCAAATATGAAGAGTGAAGAAACAATGGACTACAAAGGTATAGCATATCCCCACCTCTTCAAATACTTTTTCTATAGTTGTATATTCCCCTTTTGGTAAAATGTTCAATAGTTATTGTAAACAATGGTAAACCATGGTAGTTGAAAATAACTGCACATTACTCTCTATTCCACAGTAATATAAGTATGATCTATTTTTAAAAATAATAAACATAAGACAGAAGAATAGATTTTCTAAGTTATCAAGCTACAGTCACACATTCTACTCTAAAAAAACAAAAATATACCTAGCAAGGGAATAGCAGGGTCAAATGGGACCCTGGCTAGACAGTAAAGGGAAAAAGACATTTTATAAATGTCTAATCCTAATTTTTTGAGGAGTCTCCATACTGATCTTCACAGTGGTTGCATTGGTCTACATTCCCACCAACAGTGGAGAAAGGTTCCTTTCTTCCCA
>PVIR01042349.1:0-12288 GCA_004026965.1 Petromus typicus | reverse complement strand
GCTCCAAGGGCTGCTACGGGAGACAGAAGTGGCAGGAAGGGAAGCTCCCATAGGGATGAGGGGGGCATTCCAGCTGCACAGAGCCAGCCTGACTGAAGAGGTGCTGCTTTTTGAGCTTTTTCCCTACTCTCCTTCCCCAAACTCCAACAGCAAATTAGTCCTGGAATCCATTTTGTTGGTTCTGTGAGGAACTGCTTCCCCTTTCCCTGTACCTTCCACCCCAGGGGCTTCCAAGCTGTGGGACTTGGGACCTACCTTTGAAACCACAAGGAAGAGAAATCCAGAGCTACCAAGAACAGTATTTTATTGACTTGGAACCAGTTTTGGAATCCGTATTTTTAACCAGATGCCCAGGTGATTTTGATGACCGGACAGTTTGCGGTGTCCCCTCCCCTTCCTTTTTCTCTTTGCTTCAGTTAACTGTTTTTCAGCTTTGTTTTTCAGTGAAGATCATTTCCTCCTCACTATGGACCAGATCCAGAGGCTGCGCCCAGCACTCTGGTGTCAATAGTCCTGTGTTTCTGGCGAAGGACAGCCCTCACTTCCCACGCCCCTCCTTCCTCCTCAGGTCTCTGCACCTGCCTGAGGTTACCTGAAGCAATAAAAGTCTCTCCTTCCAGCACTCACAGGACATCTGTGAAGGCCACTTTGTCTGCCTTCCCTTGGGCCCAAGCCTTGGGGGGACCCAACCAGGGTCACCTTCCAAAGCCACCACCCCAGTGAACATACAGATATACAAGAGCTGGGTACCTCCTGAGCCCAGCAGAGAAAGTCTCCCCATCAGGGCCATGAACTGAGTCAGGACAAAAGGCAGCTACTATGCAGTAGGGAGAAAGTTGGACTCAGGGGAGCCCTGTCTGGTGGGATCTGTCACTCCAGCCAGTTGCCACCTGGTCTTGCTTTGGGAGATGTGGAGAATGAATTTCATGGTGATCTCCCTTGGGCCGCAGCACTGAGACAGCTGCAGGAGGGCACACAGCTGGTGCTGCCCTCGCCCGCCCCTGGAGGAATGCCACCCCCCATGAGGAGGTCACTTGTTGTGGTTCCAGGGGCCGTGGGAAAGTACCTTTCCGTTGAACCCCACTTTATCCTTTAGTCCTAGGATGGAACGCAGGGCCTCGAATACAGTAGACCAGAGCTGTCTCTCAAGCCACAACCCCACCCTCAAATCTCATTTCTGAGGGCCCAAGTTGGCTTTCATTGAAATAAAACTCCATATCTTGCATCCAATGGCTGAAACAGCAGAACTGCCCAGGATGTTTATTTTAAAATAAAGATGAATGAAGATAGAGTTTCAACTCCTCGCAGATCTGCTCCCGCTGAACCTCACTGGGTAGGGCTGCGCCAGCACTGTGACTCGGTTTCCTCAGAACACAGGGCTGAGTCAGAGACTCAGAGGAAGCACACAAGCCGGTGAGGCATCAGGGCGCGGCAGCCACCATCACAGGCTTCTCACGCCTCATTTCTTACACTTTTGAGACAGGCTCTCAGCATGCAGCTCAGGCTGGGCTTGATCTGACTGGCATCACATTCACAGTGATCTCTCCTGCCTCAGCCCGCCCAGTGCTGGGATTACAGGCTTCCCCACTGCACCTGGTCTCAGATGTCATTCTCAGTAGTCTTCAAATGCAATGATTGTCCTCCTTCTTCTCATCTTCCATCCTCCTTCTGATAAGGAAATGGGAGCCCATCAAGGCTGCCCGCAAAGCTAGGAAGGGGCAGGGCCAGAACTTGGAGCCTGTTTCTTTCTTCTAACTCCATGGAAAGAGAAAGCCCTGCCCAACTCCGGAAGCCAGGCTAGTCCATGCCCAAAGCGGCCTTCCTCCACAGTGGGCTCCCTGGGACTTGGGGGTTCAGCTGTGCACCTGGGGACACAGTGGCAGTCAGGATGTGGTCATCAAGATAGGATCCTCCATGGAAAGGCACCTGGGGTGGGAGCAGCGGAGGGAGCTTCTGTCGCAGGCCTGCTGTCCCCCCAGCTCTGAATGGGGCCCACTGCCCTTTATGTGCAAAGGAGGCTGGGCTGGGTGAACTCTCATTACTCACCTCTCCTGGTGCCTCTGCTCTGGCTCAGGGCCCCTTCAGACACATCTGTCGGCCCAGCAAGGCCAGTGGCTTGTGGCACCTATAGAGCTTCTGCACACAGAAGGTCCTGAGCAGGGCCACCCATGGATAATCAGCCACTGGGTGTTAAGCGCCCGTGAGTAACTCTAAGGACTAGGCTAAAATACTAGGGATTCAGAGAGGACTGTAGACCCATGGAGCTTACATCCCAGGAAGAGAGAAGACAGAAGTGCACTATTGTTTTGATTATTTTTTTGCAAAGCATTTATTGGTAGATTTTATTCATAATGACAACATTCATCACAAGGAGTCTATACCTGTACGTGATAGTTCTCCTTTTTTCCCATTCCTCTTTTCCCTCCTTTATTTGCAAGACCTTTGTTTCTATTTTTCCTTGTATTCTTTTTTTTTGCCCCTTATTTCTCCCTCCTCCTTCCCTTGATGCCCTTTGCACTTGAACATTTTCTTCCAAATATCTACAGTTTGATCCTTATTTATACTCTCAGTTTCTCATAGCAGAGAAACAATTCTTCTTTTTTTTTTTTTTTTGAGACAGGGTCTCGCTTTGTAGTTCAGGCTGGCCCTGAGCTCAGCCTCCAACTCATATCACAGGATTCCTCCTGCCTCTGCCTCCCGAGTGCTGGGATTACAGGCGTGAGCCACCACGCCCGGCACTGTGATATGTGGTACTGGTTGCTGCTGGGGTGAGTCTCCACACCCAGTATTGCATGTGGTTACCTGGGGATCGAACCTGGGCCCTTGCGCTTGCAAGACTGGCACCAGAACCACTGAGCTAACTCCCTGGCCCAGAAATTCAGTATTTAAATATGTATATCCAATTTATTTCACTGAAGAGTATGGACTCCAGGTGCATCCATTTAGCTAGAAATGTCAGAAATGCACGAATTACAAATGTTCTGAGAGCCAGGAAGGAACATAATCAGGGGTCAGGTGGAGGGGCTTCTGATTTAGATTTGGATGGGAAGCTCGGTGACGGTCGCTTTTCAATAGAAACATTTAATCTGAAACCTAAAAGAGGTGAATCTTATGAGAACTACAGGGGAGCGGAGAGGGGAGGGTCCCAGGCAAAGGGGGCAGCACATGCAGAGGCCCTGTGTGGGGGAGGATAGACACTAAAGGGGCAGCCCTACGGCCAGGCCAGCAAGCAGGGAGGAGGAGGATGGGAGGAAAGGGCCAGGGCCTGATTATTAGTCTTAGAGTAAGGCCTTTGAACTTTACCTCTATATGGTGCAGGCCCTCCACTCTCCCATCCCCCACCCCCCGCACACCTTGGGCACCTACCTGGCTTCTGGGGACTCCAGGGAGCAGTGCACTGGGAGGACACCTGGGCCGGGGGCTGAGGACATGCCTCCTCACCTTGCCTGTCCAGCAGACCTCTCAGCCTCTTACCAACCACTCTAGCAGGTCCTGTTCTTCTGCCACCTCGCAGCTACATGGCTAAGGTCTGCCTCCAGGAGAGGTGACGAAGATCTGAATGATTCTCCCAAGCGGGGCTGCTCCTCAGCTGTGGGCTAGGACTGGGGCCCCACACTGAGGCCCTGCCTGGAGCACTGGACGCAGGATAGGGAGGACTCCTGTAGATGGGCAGAGGGCAGGACTGGGCTCCCAGAGACCCAGCGGAGTTGCAGGGGAGGGCCAGGCCTGCTCTGCCGGAGACACCGGGAGGAGGGAGATTCTGTCCTAAACTCCCTCAGAGCTAGAAGACGCCATGGACACTGAGCCTCTGGGGCTGCTGGTGAAAAACCAAGGCACACTTGGAATGGACCCCTTGTGTGCTCCAGTCCCACGCCAGAGGCTGTGCCTGTGTTACCTTAATGTGGTGAAAGAGCCTTTGCAGGTGTAATGCAGTTACAAATTTTTTTTTAGGTTTTTTTTTTTTTTTTGAGACAGTGTCTCACTTTGTAGTTCAGGCTGGCCCTGAGCTCAGCCTCCAACTCACAGCACAGCAATCCTCCTGCCTCTGCCTCCCAAGTGCTGGGATTACAGACGTGAGCCACCATGCCCAGCGCTGTGGTATGTGGTACTGATTGCTGCTGGGGTGAGTCTCCACGCCCAGTATTGTATGTGGTTACCGAGGATCGAACCCAGGTCCTTGCGCTTACAAGACAGGCGGTGGAACCACTGGGCTAAATCCCCGGCCCTGCAGTTACAAATTTTGAGAGAGGGCTTCTATAGGCAGGCCAGTCTCATCAGAAGCATCTTTAACAGAGGGACTCGGGAGTCAGAGTGAGACACAAAGGTGGTGCAGGGAGGAGGCAGACTGGATGCTTGAGGGCAGCGGGTGCTGCCGGAAGCTGAAAAGGCAAAGAGTCAAGGACAGCAAACCTCCCGGGGAACCAGCCCCGGGACATGCACATTCTCACCCCAGGGCGTGGACTCTGGGTCTCGGGACCCACCGGGAAGTAGATGTGTGCTGTGCCTGGCCACTTGCACTGTGAGGCTTCGTCACAGCAGCCACAGGAGACAAAAACACTTGCCTAGAGGTGCAGAAGGACCCGGTGGCAAGGCTGCCCTGGGACCCAGCTCTGTGAGCCATCCCAATATGGGGGAGAGGCGAGGTGAGGATGCCCCTGGCCCTGGCCAGTGAGCCCGCACCCCTGGGAGACAGATGTGTGCGTGCTAAAGAGAAAGAAAGAACATGTCTTTTTCATGCATCAGGGGATTTTCTGGGCAGACGATCCTCCAAAGGCATGTCAACATTTTTCACTCCAGGAAAAAAGAACTCAGTCTCTATCAAAAAGTTAGCGTTTTACACGCACACACATGGACGGTCTTGTGGGTCCCAGTGAGGCACGAACTCCATTGCTCAGTCCAGGTGTCTTTAATTTTCACAGGGCAGGAAATAAAGTGAGGGTGGGGGGGAACTCACCATGGCTCAGGCCCGAGGACTCATGGTGACATCTGGATTTCCCCAAAGCTCCCAGAGTTCTGAGCCCCCCTCCCCAGAGCTTTCCACTTCCATGACATCTCTGGGAAGATTTGACACGTTTCCTCGCGGGAGAGAGCCAGTGGAATTTCCAGCATGATTCCAGATGTGCGGCTGACTGGGATGAGGAGTCTGGCCTTGGAAAGCATCTGGGAAGCCAGCAGCCCTGTGGGCCCCAAGCAGGGCTGCGCAGTGGTGCGTGTCCCCCACCCTCACCCCAGTTCTGTGGCTAGGCCTTCTGTGGGAAGCAGGAGGGAGCCCTTGTGTGTGGCTTTGTCCCTGTGGAGAAGGCTGGGAGGCTTGAAGCTGGGAGGCTTGAAGCTGGACGGCTGGAGCCCGGCAGCCAGGAGCCCTTGGGCGCTGGGAGCAGGGCTGAGACAGACAGCTGGGGGAGAGGGAGTGAGGAGCGGTGGGAATTCCTCTGCTTGTGGGCCAGGCAACTGGCCTGGGCTGCTGGGAGGGGCACCAAGAAAGCCCTGCGTCCCGGGGCAGGGGTCTGCTCCATCTCCAGATGGCACTGCTGCGGCCAGAGGGGCCTCTGGGAAACCCTGGCAGGAGTGAGAATGTCTGTTTGGGGTGCCCTCTTCAGTAATGGAAATAATGCTCCCCTAGGTGTCCTCATCCTGATCCCCCTCGGGGACCACAAGGGGCCATCTGATGGGCAAAGGGAGTTGGCTGATGTGATTATGTCAGGCACCTAGAGACAGGACGGTCATGTAGGATGTCTGAAAAGGGCGCAGGTCATCACAACAGACCTCTCAGGAGGGAGGCCAGCAGGTACCGTGTGAGAGCAGAGACCTGGGGGTGTTTGTGTGGCCAGCTTGGGTGATAAAAGGGGCCACAAGCTGAGGAATGTGGCGGGATCTAGAGCTGGGGCATTCAGGAAGCGACTCTCCTTGGAACTTGGGGGAGAACCAGGCCCTGCCAGCCCCTCAGGTCACCCCATGGTGCTGACTTTGGATTTTGCCCCTAGGGCTGTAGAACTATAAATGTGTATTGCAAGCTGCTTGTTTGTGGTGATGGTTGCGGCACCCACAGGAAACAACACAGCTTTCCGTGGCATGGGGGCCCCACGGTCTGCCCCACACTGGCTGCAGGGTTGGGAAACCTCCCTTCTGGCCTCAGGTGCACATCTGGGCCTGGCCAGGGTGTTGACCCCATGGCCGCCACCTTTCGTCTCTTGTGGATAATCCAGCCATGGGCAGCTCCCCACCTTTCCTTGTATCCCCGAAACCTCCCTCCTGATAAGAATAAGGCCCACTGCTCTGGAAGGCCTCTCTTCCTGGGAATAACAACACTGCCTGTCAACGGGCTTTCTGCAGAACCCAGGCTGTGCTGAGCGAGGGCAGAGCGGCCAGGCCAGATCAGAGCGTATGGGTCTGGTACATTTGGAGGCCTCACATCCCTGAGACCCTGAGAGCGTTAGCTTTCTAACCCTGTGCCCAGTCACCCTTATTCTTTTCTCTCCTTGTAAGTCCAAGAATAGACCATATGCCCAAATCACTCATGCACACTGGCACACACAGTGCTGACGTGTGAAGAACTGGGCACACACACACCCAGCACCAACAAGCAGTCACACTCACGTGGAGACACAAGCCCACAATTGCTTCGCATGCACCCATAGAGCACACGCAGAAACAGACACCTGTGCAGCAGCAAAGACCACCATGCGTGTGGGCCTGAGCCACGAGGGGCCAGATTCCCCTCCCCCACCCGGGCTCCTGCGCTCTGCTCTGGGGCCCCCTGCTGGCGGAAGCGGGACTTCTGCGCTCTGGAGTTGAGCTGGGCTCCTGGGACCCTCAGCATCGCTGCCTCCCCCTGAGGGCCCCGAAACCAGGCCAAAGGGACCTCCTCCTGCAGAATCTCTTGGGCATCCTGCCAGGCCTAGCCCTGCCCATCCTTTCAATGGCACCACTATTAAGTTTGGACTGGAGAAGAGGCCCTGTCCTGGCTGCATTACGTGGCTCCCTGCACTCCGCGATCCTGTGCAGGCCCCCTTTTCCCATCCCCCGCTGCTCTATGGGGCTGCAGCACACAGGGACTGACTCAGCTTGTTTATCTCCCTGTTTGAACCTTTACCTTCTCTATCTCTCATAGCTTCCACCTTCCTGCTTTCAATGCCATTTCCTCCAGCAGGGCTGGGGGAGAGTGAATTGGAATAGAGTGGAGAAGCCTGAATTCAGAGCTATGGCCCTCCTAGGCGGCTACACTGCCTGGCCTCAGCCTCAGTTTTATGGGGTAGAAAGGAGATATGGGTGAGTACATGAGATTGGGCAGCTGCGTAGGGAACTGTAATGTCAGGCGCTCCAACATCAGTGGAGGTCCAGGACTGCAGAGGAGACCATGTCAAGAACTCTTCTGAGGGATAAGTGAGCCCCTTGCAGTGGTGCGGCAGCGAGCTGGACAGACTATTATGTGGACTGTCTGTGTTTAGGTGGTCAGTGTCATAGAGCTTCTGTTGGTCCGACCAGGGATCAGGCCCAAGTTCAGGGCTGAACTGCTCAGCGCTGTAGGCTGTGAACACAAATCCTCTTCCCTGCCTGCACCCTTATCTCCCAGTGGAACTGACAGGAAACAAACCCTGCTGAGGTGGTATCTAGTCATTCTCTCACAGCTGGGACAAAACAATACTCGTGAATTAAAGGAGGACACGGTCATTTTGGTTCATGTTTTTAGTCCACAGTCAGCTGGCTCAAGACAAAGATGGCACAGTGGAAGGGCCTGGGTAGAGGACAGCGCTTAACTCATGCAGCCAGGAAGCAGGAGAGAAGGAAGGAGCTTGCGGGGGAGGGGAGAATAACACCCTTCCAGGTCACACCCCAGTACCTGCTTCTTCCAACCGGGCCCTGCCCCCTCACAGCACCTTCAGCTCTGACCTCTTCAAGGGAGAGCTCCCCATTCTGAACACAGGAGCCTTGGGGGGACACCCTAGATCTGAACTGTAATAAGTGGGATGTACGGAGTTATCAGTGTGGAGTTATCAGTCTGCCAGGTTATTCACTGTCTTACCTTGCCAAACTTTTTTTTTTTTTTTGTACCAGGGATTGAAATTGGGACCTTGTGCTTGCAAAACAGGCACTGGAACCACTGAGCCAAATCCCCACCACACATCTTGCTATCTTTCTGTGAGTGTCTTCTAGAAGGTTCTTCCAATTTATTAACGGATTATGTTTCCAAACTGCTTCTGAGCAACGGTTTGGGGACCAAAAAGGAAAGCAACAGAACCTTAAGAGTTTTGTATAAGAATAGGGCTCAGTTCTCCAGGTGAGCACTAGGTGCCCCTCCAACACATCTCCAAACTAGGCAGCTGCTTAAGAATGAAAAAATAATCAGATGAATCCAAAAGAGTCAGCCTGTTTTTCATTAGAAAGCTGGTGCCAGAGGAGCACAGGTTTTGTGGAGGGAGTATGGAGAAATGGTGGGGTGTTCTGAAGAGAACTCCCAAGTGCTCTTCCAGGGCCCAAGAAGCTGGAAGCCTTTATCTTCATATTCAAATAATCTTTCTGTCTCCCAGCCTGCTGCTATCAGTCAAGACAGGTTGGGTGCCCAGAACACACTGCGCGGACAGCACCTCATGAGGAAATGCTGGAGGGATGAGGTGAGCAAGAGGTGCGGGGTTTGTCATTTGGATATTTAAACAAGGCCTGAGGAAGGAGCTGAATGGATCTCACCAGGGTTTCAAAAAACCAAATGGAGAAGTCTACATAGGTGACCTCGCCACCCAAAGAGTTCCAAGGCAGGCCACCAGGTGGCACTGCAGGCCCAAGACAGCTTGGTTGCTGCTAGCGGGACCCCAGGAGACCTCAGGAAGTGGGGTTCAGACTACTTTGCCTCCTTCCTACTGGAGGAAGTTTGTGGTGCTGGGATCTTCTGCCTTCCTCGGCCAGCACCCTGGTTCCCTGAGGGGTTAATGCTGGTGTGGCAGTGAGGCCGTGGGACGGAACTGGAGGGATGGCCTCAGAGGTGAGCGACAGCAGAAGCAAGGGGCTCGGGAAGGCTTTAGAGAGAACCTCAAGGCTGAAGGGCAGAAAACAATGGGCTTTTGTTGAGCATCCACCCTCACCCACAGGTCCTGGCAAAAGATGCCCAGAGGCGAGTGGAGCAGCCCCACCCATGGCCGTCCCACATGCGGGTGATTCAGAGTTCAGGTCTCCCTGATAACGGCCACACCAGCTGAGAATGGGCCCTTTGTGAGGGGCCTGCAGCTCCCTCTTTGCAGCTGTACCTGCTGGAGCGAGCTGCGGGGAAGCACCGGCAGGAAGCGGGGCCAGCTGCTCTGCCAAGCGCCCTGTGGGAACTTAAAGTCACTGAAAGGCAAAGGGACAGCAGAAAGAGACAGAGAGTGGGGCCACAGGCTGTTCTTCCAGGTTCGCAGTCTCACCTGTGCCTCCTTCCCACAGCTCCACTCATTTTCCCAGGGCAAAACATACTACTAAGTCAGGACTGGACTATAAATGGCCCACTTGGTGAGAAAGAGGTGAGGTGTTGATGAGATGACTCAGTCAGGGCAAGAAAGGAGCAGGCCCTAGGGAAGCCCTGGACAAGGCCACCTTTCCCTGGCATCTCTCAGAGGCTAGCCATACCCTTTCTTGTGCAGATGGGTTTTGCACACCTGCCTCATCCTATCTTCCTGTAGGAAGATGACTGTAGTCAGCTCAGGGTCACATCCTCATAGTCCCATGATCAGAAAGGAAATTGCTACATCTGCTACCAGGTTTGGTTAAAAAACAACAACAACAACAACAACAACAAAAGTCAGGTGGAGTCCACTTGAGCCATGTGCCTAGTTTCAGGCCAGTTTCAATGGCCAGGAGGACACCTTACTATAATTTCTCCAGAGTAAGTCCTTTGTCTTACCTGCGGCAGGGGCTGGGTGGGGTACAAGACAAACAAATATAAGAACTTTCTTACTGTGCACTTCTTAAGCAGTAGAACTGCTTGTTGGCCCCATAACAATTCTCTCTTATCTCTCACAGACCAGAAAGAATTTATAGGACGCATGTCTACCTGAGGGAGAAGAAACATTACACTTCTCAGCTTCCCTTGCAGCTAAGGATAGCCATGTGGCTAATAGTTTTAGCCAATGAAATGTGAGCAGAAGCATTGTATGCAACTGAAGGTGCCTCTAAAGAGATGGAGTCCACCTCTCTTGCTCCACTTTCCCCAACATGGTGCAGGCAAGAAGCCTGGGGGATGGTCACCCAATTTACAGGACCACAGGCACAACACTTCAAGTTAGGTAGCAGAAGCCTGACTCCCACATTCTATTTTGCCCTTTAACTATTTATGCTAGACTATTATGCAAAAGGGAAGAAGCACCCTTATTTTGAGTCTCTGTTATAACAGCCACTTCTTCATCCTAAGTAATTCTTCTTGGGAACTTATCTTTTGGTACCTGTTTCTGTGAACTAAAAAGACCCTTTTTTATGAAGAACAGACTTCACTCAAAACCTAAAAATTCTGCCTGTGACTAATCATCCTTTGCAAAGAATGTGACTTTTGCTAGATCAGCTCTCCTTCACCCATATTTTATTTTCACATTCCCTTTGTATTTCCCTATATATTCCTATCAAGTTGAGAATGTTCTGAAATGTTCTGTGTCTGGGTTGAACCAGTCTTTGCTTAAGCTCAGGAGTTCCTATACTGTGGAAGCCATGCGTCTCTCTCTCATCAGACTGGGGACCCCTGGACCTGGGGCCACAGAGAAATAGCTCTCTTCAGGATGGCAGCTGTATCTAGACAGCCTTTCTCCCCAGAAGGCAGGGAACTGGGGACTCATGGTTGCTAAAAGCTGAGGACTTGGGAAAAAATAGCTGTTAACTGTCTGTTGTCCTGCACATGGAGTGTTTTATCTCTGTGTTCCACATAGATCCTCAAAAAGAAAGGGCCAGAGGCCACGAGAGCAACATCTTGGTGGGTCCTGGGGCCCTGGATGGGGAGGGCAGTGGGTGTGTCATATTCTAAGTCAATATAGGAGTTGAGGCACAGAAGAGAATTGAATGGTGGCGTGCCTCCTGGTCTCCTACCCTCATACCAAGCTTTTTAAAATTGAAGAATCATAATTGAGCTGAAATGGGAAAATCCAGAAGGAAATAGTGCCTCGGATCACAGAAAACACAGGCTGGGGCTGGGCTGGGCTCTTCCTTTCTTTTTGTACTGATTGTATTTTAAGAACAATGGCAGGCAGGCTCACGTCTCTCTTAGAGCCTTCCTTGGCTCCCAAGAGGCTGATTTTATTCCTTCTTTTCCGTCAGACCTCCTCCCTTATGTGGAGACTCCCTAGGAACCAAGATGGCGCCACTGTCCTGGCGGGGGAGTGTGTGTGAAAAGACTGTCCAGAGGGCAATTTGGATTAGTTAATGGAAGATAATAGAACAGGAGACAACATTAGAGGTGTCTCCATTGCTGAGTGAGATAACTCTCACACTGGTTTCTTGAACTCAGTGGAGGAGCAGTGAGTTGGTGGCTTTGCTTCCCATGAAACAGATCAAGCCTGAAGGACAAGCAGGGCTGGGGACATAGTGTTATGGAGGCAAGGCGATGACTACGACATTCCAGATCCATGCCACTACAGGAAACATGCAGCTACCCCTTGCTTGTGAAAGAGGGCCACAGCTGACCATGGAAGAGTCCTAGGACCCTCTCCTCCTATCACCAGCCCGGCTACTGCTGCCTCAGCCAACACTGATGTACTGTGTGGTTAGCTGGTTAGCGCCCTCCCACTTCTCACAAAAGGTTCCTCGGAGCTTTTGCCCCATGGTCCACACCCCATTCCCCTGATTCTTAGCCTCTTCCGGCGTGTTTCTTCTTCCCGACCTGGAGCCACAGTCTCCATGTAATCCTATCATGGGGACTGAGGCTCATTCTCAAATCCTCTGCAGCTCCAGGATGAAAGGTGGAGTTTTATTCTTTTTATCTCTCACTACCATTTCCAGGCTATTCTTCTCCTACTCTAGAAACCCTGCACAATGACTTCTGCTTCCTGCTGTGCCCCTGCCTCTTTGTCCCTGTCATCTACCAGCCTCTCGGACTTGCCCCCTGTCCAAATGCTCCTGTTGCATCTTCTTTTTCTCCACCCCACCATCGCCAGTACCTAGACAATGCAGTGACCTACATCCCCATTCTGCCCTCTGGCCTCCTTCACCTGCATCTCTAAGCATTCTGCCCTTCTCTTTGTCCATTGCTACATCTATCTCTGCAGAACTTATGACAATCCAAAGCCTCACTATTTCTTCCATCCAAATACTAACCAGGCCCCACACTGTTTAGCTTCC